>JAMZAV010003669.1:0-106810 GCA_024449915.1 Sweltsa coloradensis | reverse complement strand
GTGTAGGTATAAAGCAGTTTTCCCGTCGTTACCACAGCCAACACACATGGAGATTTCTAGAGTTAGAAAATAATATATTAAAAATTAATATATTTTGCATTAATGTATAATATTATGATTTGGTTAAAAAATTGCTAGAAGTCAGAATTGTTAATCTTAGATTGCTAGAAGTCAGAATTGTCCCGCCGCGTTGTTGGATGAGCGTAATTGGTGCATTGAGCTGCCATGTGTTATGCGGATTTTCTGTTGTTTTGTGCAAAAATTATTACTAAGTCGAAGAATTTTTTAAATTAAATTAAATTAAATTAAAAATTAATTTTATTTTTTTATTTAACGTAATTTTAAAATAAGAAAAAAATCGTAAAATTGCGATTTAAATAAGAAATATTTATTCGATTGCGCTCAAATTTTACACGAATATATTAATTCATAAAATTAAGGTTCTGTGGAAAAATCATTACAATATGATAAAGCATGTTGGTGTTATAATAGTCGAAGATTTTTTTAAGAAAAAAAAGCCAAAAATTGCGATTTTCATGAGAAATTTTTGATTGCGCTCAAATTTCACACCAATATATTAATTCATAAAATTAAGGTTTTGTGGAAAAAATCATTTATTTAATCGTATAAAGCATGAAGGTGTTACTTTAATAAATAGTCAGGCGGCATACCTGGAGAATACTTCAATTTTAGTATAAAAGCATGAAATTTGGCATGATGATCGGACATACCCTACTGATGATTTAAGGTATTGGAGCCAATCGAAAATTTACCCAGGGACCCCTCAAATCAAAGATGGCGTCCAAACATGGCCTAATTTAAACTTATAAATATATAAATAAACTTATTAATGTTAAATACGTACTACTGTGTTTTATCAGGTTTGGCTACCAGTGATAAGAAAATAATCACAATACAAAATCTTGTTTCGTCCTTTTTCAAACTTTTTCTAGGTTATGTGACCAATAAATGTCACAAAACTTATTTTTTACCTCAAAATGATACTCAGCAGCTCAATATACGTGTAGAAACCGAAATTCAATCAAATCCGTTAATAAATGACAATAAACTAATTTTTTGGCCGCCATCTTTAATTTTAAGAGGTTTCTGATTAAAAAAAGTTAATTTGAACCTCAAATTTATGTTCAGTACTTGAAAGTACGTGCGTAAAGTGAAAATGAATAACATAGGACCATAATTTAAAAAAAATTAGGCCATGTTTAAACGCCATCTTGATTTGAGGGGTCCCTGGGTAAATTTTCGATTGGCTCCAAATCCTTAAATCATCAGTAGGGTATGTCCGATTATCACGCCAAATTTCATGATTTTATACTAAAATTGAAGTATTCCGTGGATATCTCCAGGTATGCCGCCTGACTATAAGTCGAAGAAATGTTTTAAAATCGAAAAAAATCGTAAAATTGTGTAAAATAGCGATTTTCTTGCGAAATAATTATTCGATGGCGCTCGAATTTCACACGAAATTATTAATTCATAAAATTAAGGTTCTGTGCAAAAATTATTACAATCGAGTAAAACATGTAGGTGTTGTAAGTCAAATTTTTTTTTTATTCTAAAAAAAATCGTAACATTGCGATTTTCATAAGAAATAGTTTTTCGATTGCGCTCAAAATCGTGACAGTTCTAAGTTCTGAGATTTCGAAGGCCTCCAGAAAATTTCATCGCGATTGGAGTATTGGTTTAGCCGGAATCGTGTTAACCAACCGAGAAGGACACATCCGTGATAAATTCAAACACTGGGGCAATCATGTCTGGGTCCGAAGTGACCGTCGAGACCAGCAGACCAAAGCCCAACATCGAGAGGGACACGCCTGTGTCAAATTTGAGCGCTGCGGTAGTCATGTCCGGGTCCGAAGCGAGCATCGAGACCGGTAGACCAGAGCCTAACACCGAGAAGGACACATCCGTGTTAAATTCAAGCACTGGGGCAGTCATGCCTGGGTCCGAAGTGACCGTCGAGACCGGCAGACCAGAAGCCCAACATCGAGAGGGACACCCCTTTGTGTCAAATTTGAGCGCTGCGGTAGCCCATGTCCGGGTCCGAAGCGAGCATCGAGACCGGTAGACCAGAGCCTAACACAAAGAAGGACACATCCGTGTTAAATTCAAGCACGGGGGCAGTCTGTCTGGGTCCGAAGTGACCGTCGAGACCGGCAACCCCAGAGCCAAACATCGAGAGGGACACGCCTGTGTCAAATTGAGCGCTGCGGTAGTCATGCCCGGGGTCCGAAGTGAGCATCGAGACCGCAGACCAGAGCCTAACATCGAGAGGGACACGCCCGTGTCCAATTTCAGAGCCATGACTGTCACGTCCGAGTCTAAAGCGAGCCTCGAGTTAGACCCATGCTTACCAGAGTCGACAGATCCAACCAACGATGACGTTTTCTTTACAACTGGAAATCTCTGTAGATACTTCTTTCTAAACTAGATACTCACTAAATGAAGACTTCAGAGGATTTGATACCGACCCGACATGACACTACAAGAATTAACAGAATTAACTTACCCATGTTACCCCTTTTTGGACAGTCCCACCCCTACTATACCCCACCTTAGACAAATCACAGATTGCCCACAAATACCGTGTAAAAAAAAATAAAATTCACTAACGCACTACATATTTCACCATCACATCACCGGGAAAGCAAAAAAAGCAAAGAACATGTAGAACAAAATACCCCCCTCATTACATAACACTAACATATCTTAAACCACAAAGGCCTAAAATAAACCTTATAAGAATAATAAAACCAAAACATGCGGGCCTTTCCAATGTTTAAAAATTAGAGAATTAAACATAATACTAGAAAATCAATACAATAAGAATGAAACTATAGACATAATATGCTTATCCGAACATTGGAAGACATACGATGATTTAAATAGCATATCAATTGAAAATTATACCCTAATATTATTTTATTGTAGAAAAACGCATTTACATGGAGGTGTAGCAATTTTTGCAAACCAGAAATGGCTACAACATACTATTCCTAAACCGTATTAAATAAATATAGTGCCGATCTTGATATTGAATGTGCCTGTATTGAACTAAACATAAATATAATAAACATAAAACATGTAACTTTGTAATAGTAGCCATGTACAGATCTCCAAATGGCCAAAAACAAACTTTCTGGAAAAAACTGAACTCATCCTATCTAAACTGCAAAAACAAATAAACATCTAATATTTTCTAGGAGACTTCAATGTAGATTGTCTCACAAAATAGTAAGGACCCTAATAAAGAGCAGCTTACTAATCTTCTTGACTCATGCAACATGCAGCTCCCCCATAAAAGATGTTCCCAGAATTGATCCAAGGTGGAATTCCTCAACATCGTTGACAATATAGCAACTAACACTACACTCCCTTTTATCTCACAAGTAATGACTTTGGAATATCTGACCACTACGCACAAAAAATTGCAATACAATTTCAACAACATCAGCTACCTCAAACTACCAAAATTATACGTCTAACAAATGTCAAATCTTAAATAACCTAGCTGAAAGCTTAACAGAAGAAAATTGGGAGTGTGTAACACAAGCACATACAGCAGATGATAAATACAATGATTCTCAAACAAACTGCTCTCCTATTATATGAAAATTCCCCTTTTAAAAACAATAAAAAATAAATAAACCCTATAAATTACAGAATTGGCTAACCCAAAAAGGTATTAAGGTTTCAAGTACAAATAAAAGAAGTCTCTTATAATTAAATCTCATTTCCCAAATGTGCCATTTTTTGAAAACTTTATATCAAAACATACTTGAGAATTTACAAAAAGGTTCTAAAAATGCAAAAATTGGCCACATAGAGAAATCATAACAACTACAGACAATAAATCAAATCTATAGGGAACGTAATAAATACAGAAATAAATCGTAAACCGAAAAGCGCCATGAAAATATAACTTTACTAAATAACAAAAACCATTAATAAATGACGCCTTTGAAATTGCCACTACCTTCAATAAATACTTCACGACGGAAGCATCTCTATTAACAAATAACATAACTTTTGGGCCCACTTGCGGAAACAATAAAACCACAATTTTCAAACTTACCTAACAAAACAAACAAAAGCCCAAGTAACTCCCTTTACTTTTATGAAACAACCCCAAAAGAAATTAAAAAATATAGTCTAAAAACTAAAGCCTAAATACTCTACGGGAATCGATGATTTGTCAATTATGGTATTCAAAAGATGTATCAATGAATTAGCTGAACCATTGTCTGATATTTTCAATACTTGCCTGGAGGGCGGTGTCTTTCCTCAAGCATTGAAAATATCAAAAATAATCCCTATATTCAAAAAAGAAAATAAACATTAACCAGTAACTACAGACCAATATCCATTCTTTTCCGCACTTCAAAAATATTAGAAACCATAAATACACACGAAAAGGTCTCATTTTTTGACGAGTTTAATACCATAACAGAGAGGCAAAATGGATTTAGACAAGGCAAAACAACAAGCGACACAATCAGTAGATTTTTAAAACTGTTGTCGGAGCAGTAGACCTAAAATTTTCCCACATTGGGTATATTCTGCGACCTCACAAAAGCGTTTGATTTGTGTTGACCATACAATACTACTAGCCAAACTAGAGTACTATGGCATACGTGGGAATGGTCTAAGCTTATAACTTCTTACCTGACTGACCGACTGCAATGCGTCGAAATGACTGAACTAAAAGACAACAAACTTACAAAGACTAGATCTGACTATGAAAAGTAATTTGTGGCGTTTCCAAGGAATCAAACCTTGGCCCACTATTTTTTATCTCTTTGTTAATGATCTACCTGATAACATCGAGGGGTGCAGAGCTTTTTGCAGATGACTTCACTACAAGTATTACCGCTAATGAGACATACAACTTCAAAGAGAAGGCAGATAAAAGAATTACCGAATCCACCCGAAGGGTTTACGGTGAACAACAACTGCTAACTCATCAAAAACCAAATTTATTCAATTTCCATTCATTCCAAAAAAACAAATCACTCAACCAAATACCTTGCATTACAAATTCACATGATAAATCCACATTTGAATTCATCTACACAAACAAATTATTGGAATAACAATAGATAACAACTTAACCTGCATCCCACATCAAACACCCTAATACCAAAAATCGCTCAGCTTGTTTTGCAATTAAGAGCATCAAACAAATAAGCCCAAAATATCACTGCTAAAATATGTTACTTTTCTCTATTTGAATCCCCACTTGAGATATGGAAACGAATTTTGGGGAATATCGACTCATATCGACAAGGTATTCATCACGCAAAAACGAGCAATCAGGGCATTATGTACCCTTAAGCCGACGGAGCAAATTTCAAACCCTACTTTATTACACTAAACATTCTTACCGTTACATGCCTTTACATTCTCAAGTCAATTTTAGCCATAAGAAAAAACATCCACACTCTCACACTCAACAGTGGCATACACACCCACAAACACAAGGAACAAAAATAACCTCCATCCCTTTAAACCAATATCGTACAAACCTAGGGCAAAAAAACTCTGATTATTTGAATAAAACTCTATTCAATAACTCCCCCAATCAATAAAAAAACAAAGAACACATCAAATTCAAAAATGAACTAACTAAATTCCTAATACAAAAGGCATACTCAGCATAAAAGAACTTTATGACAGACAGAACTACCTAATAATTGCTATATTTTATTATTAGTAGGAGGTACCATATAATAGGCTATAGGGCCCATACTATTTTGTAAAATTACTACCTATATTATATTTTATTAATACTTATGTAACAACTAGTCTATGTTTAGCAAAAATGGACTACACGGTGAAAACTGTTAAAAACTTTAACTGTACTTTGTATTGTTATTTGTTGTCCAAATAAAAAAAATAACAAAAATACAAAATGAAAAAAATAAAAAATAAATAAAAAAAGCATTCCGGATTTTTTTCTCCAGTGTAGTGAAATGGAACCTTCGCTTCGCTCGCTACGCTCATATCCGGAATGTTTTTCTTTCTTTTTTTTCTGTTTGTATTATTGTGTGTTTGTTGACACGATTCCGGCTAAACCGATACTCCAATTGTAATGAAATTTTATGGATGGCCTTCGAAATATCTGAACTTAGAACTGCCACGTTTTTGAGCGCAATCTAAAAATTATTTCTCATGAAAATCGCAATTTTACGATGTTTTTTTATTTTTTAATAATTTCTTCTACGAATAACACCTACATGCTTTATTCGATTTTAATTATTTTTTCACAGAACCTTAATTTTGTGAATTAATATATTCGTGAAAAATTTGAGCGCAATCAAAAACAACTTATTTCTCATGAAAATCGCAATTTTACGATGTTTTCTCTTTTTTTAAAATTTACGATTAATAAAAAATAAAGTAAATTTTTAATTTAATTTAATTTAATTTAAAAACAATCTTCTACTTAGTAATAATTTTTCACAGACCACGAAAATCCGCCTAACACATGGCAGCTCAATGCACCAATTACGCTCATCCAACAACGCGGCGTTTTCCTAGTCTAAACTCAAAACCTTCATGTAAACTAGTCCTTTATTAATTGGATGAGCGTAGCGAGCGAATCGAAGATTCCATTTCACTACACTGGAGAAAAAATCCAGAATGTTTTTTTCTTTTGCATTTTTGTGTGTTTGTTAACACGATTCCGGCTAAACCGATACTCCAATTATTGAGATGACATTTTCTGGAGACCTTCGAAATCTCTTAACTTAGTACTGTCACGTTTTTGAGCGCAATAGGGAACTAGCCTTGGTCTCAAATTCACGTTTTTCATTTTTTATTATTTATAGAACACAGTTAAATAAACTTCACAAATGAAAGATTTTTTTTAAAAAAATCATCCGTGGTAACTACGGGGGTACAAAGTTATAGGGTTTTGAACCCCCGCGCAAACGCGCGTTGTTGGTTGAACTGCGTTACGTAGCTTGCAGCATGCTCTTCGTTGCAGTTTGTATAAATACTACAACAACAACAACAAAAGCTCGACGAGCGGCCGTGCGCGGCAGCGAAGCCTAGAGGCAATCCAGTGGACCGTGCTCATCAATAATCGGACTATTTTGACAACAACACGAACGATGACAAAGATGACGACCATGTGATTTTGACAGTGCGTCTACCCGACCTTGACTAGAAAGCGATTTATTTCTCATTGTGGGAAAGAGCCACTGGTTATTTCTCTATGGTACCACAGTATAACCCATATAGGTCCTCTAGATCTCCGCCACCTGGCGGAGGCTCGTCTAACTCGCTCGTGTGGCCACGAAGTTAGGTCGTCGCAACCCGTTCCACAATGTATAGCAGCCATTACGGTGATTTGCACGAGAAATAGAGGGAATTTTAAAAATCAAGTGAACATCTACTTAGCGCGCCCTAATACTTGACCACAAAATGACGATGTAGAGGCCCGAAAAGATCGCGTGCATTTCGAGATAATAAAATTGACAACCCAATAATAATGAATAATAATTTGTTGTAATGTAATTTATAAAATGAAAAAATTTTAAATACCCTATGTTATATTATTATAGTGTAATGCAGTGGTTAATTTGTAAGGGAAAAGGTGGGTACCCGCTAAAAAGCCGGGAGAATTATTTTAAGGGGACCAGTATGGGGGGTTTGGGGGGCTTGCCCGTGGAACTACAGCGCCGCAGGCGAAAATTTTGAAAATCGGGTTTTTAGAGTGTTTGGTGCGTTCTAGAAAAATTGGTCTGAATGCAATACCAAATTAATGGCTTTTCGTACAGTAATAACTATAAAACTATAAAAAAAAAAGAATTGGAGTAGTGACGTGATCGACCATGTCACAACCATTGAATATGCATATCATTACGTTCGTGATCACGTCCAACAATAATGGGAAATTGTCGAAATCGTTGGTCATTACTCAAAAGTGAGAGCTGAGTGTACTAAGTTTATTTACAGTTATAAATGTATTCAAATAAATTTGAAATATGAGCATGTGGGTGTAAAATAATTAATATAAATTATTTTCGTTTTTTATATTAGCCACAATGTGAGTGTTGCGTTCCTAATAATTTATGAAAAGGTGGGTACACTGCGTGTACCCGCGCACCATTACAAATTAAGCACTGGTGTAATGTGTAGGATATCCATGAGCAATTTTTTTTTACGATTTCAAAAATTTATTTCTAATAGCCTGTTTCTGATAATTGGATGAGTGTAGCGAGCGTAGCGAGCGAAGCGAAGATTCCATTTCACTACACTGGAGAAAAATCCGGAATGTTTTTTTCTTTTTTCTGTATTTTTGTCTGTCTGTTAACACGATTCCGGCTAAACCGATATTCCGATTGCGATGAAATTTTATGGTGGCCTTCGAAATCTCTGAACTTATAACTGCCACGTTTTTGAGCGCAATCGAATTTTTTTTCTCACAAAATCGCAATTTAACGATTTTTTTCGATTTTAAAAAAAATTCTTCGACTTATAACACCTACATGCTTTATCCGATTGTAATGATTTTTTCACAGAATCTTAATTTGTTGAATTAATATATTCTTGTGAAATTTTAGTGCAATCGAAAAATTATTTCTCATGAAAATCGCAAATTTATGATTTTTTTATTTTTAAAACATTCTTCGACATATAACACCTATACATGCTTTATCCGATTGTAATGATTTTTTCACAGAACCTTAATTTTATGGATTTATATATTCTTGTGAAATTTGAGCGCAATCAAACAATTATTTCTCATAATAATTGCAATTTTACGATTTAAACAGCGTTTTGATAAAAATGCCAAGGCTCTTACAATTTTAATTTATTTTTAAAGTGAAAGGTGTTTTAGATTAAAAAAACAATACATCTAAACATTCACAAGACGGATTTTATAATTTTCGTTTTGTTTGATAAATATGATTTTTTTCCTTTGCATTGTTGGAAAATGTATGTTTTTTTTAACAAATCTATATTTCCCATATTTTAATTAAAAAACCATAAATCTCATCAAAAAAGTGTCTGGTGAATTTGTCAGAATAAGACTTGTGAGCCATTAAAAAATAAATTATCCTTTTATCTTAAAAACTGTAGGCTAGAAGTAGGAAAATGTTAGCAATGTGCTAGAATAAAAGTTTTGAGAGAATAGCATTTAATGTTTATTTATGTTGTTTTTTGGTAAATTTGAGTACAACATAGCCTAAAGGCTCAGTTTATTTATTAAACATGAATTCACTGGGCCTTTATGACTGTAGTAGAAGGCAGTGGACGATGTCGGGCTCCCAGCATGCCGTGCGGCATGCTGAGACGAACAGACAAGTGTCAGGGCCGGGTCGTGACGGACCACATTGTAACATTGTCCAGTAAAGCAACTTATACAATACTTGTACAGGCCTACTGTCATTTACCCATGTCCTAATCTACTACAAATGGCGACGAACACGAACGATAGCGCTGCAAGTAAGTCGTGTTAATTTATGGACTGAATTAGGGGGAAAAACGTACGGCGTAGGCCTACGTGCATGACCTTGCATGACCTAGGGGCGGGGCAGGCGTCATTAGGCCTAGTCAAAGCATAGGCCTAAGGCCTATATACGTAAAATGTCGCGAGTAGGACATATGGATACGTTTGATCCGGAAGTACAACGATTTTGAGAATTATATGGAGAGAATGGAGCAGTATTTTAAAGCAAATTCGGTAAAAGAAGAAGACAGAACGCCCGCCTTGATATCATTGATGGGGGACAAGGCATATGCAGTTGTAAAGAACTTGATGTCACCAATTTTGCCTGGGTCTAGGCCATACAACGATATAGTGTTGGCTTTAAAAACGCACTACATACCTCAAAGATTCATAATTGCCGAAAGGCGACGTTTTTTTAAACGAGTGCAGAAGGAAGGAGAGTCTATACCAGACTATGTGATAGCCTTAAGGAAGTTGGCAGCCACATGCAGATTTGGTCTCTTCTTAGACCAAATGCTTCGGGATCTCTTCGTATGTGGACTTTCAAGTGAGAAGTGTCATGTTCTCTATTCAAACTCCCGCTCTGGTAGCCCAGAGCTTAGCTTGTATGAACTGTGTCCACATTTAGGTGGCGGTGTACACGTCTGCTACGGGGCACTTCCTGTAGGGACTTCCTGTGCTAAGCTGAAGGGAATCGTTACGTTTGGTAACCATGTGGTTTTTCTAATAAACATAATATTTACTATTTAGCAGTAACATGAGCTAATTCTTCTTCTTCTGTGATAACCCGACACCACAAATGGCGACGAGTATGTTTTTTTCGAGCCTGCTACTGAAAAACATGGAGGTAGGACTGTTTTTGTTCAGGGTTGTAGGCCCCACAAGGGTAGCCCAGGCCTAGGGTAGGTAGCCTAAGCGTCTGCTCTACGACGCTAACAAGTCTGCTACCTAGGCCTAGCCTAAGCGTCTGCTCTACGACGCTAACAAGTCTGCTAGGGCCTAGCCTGTGCGTCTGCTCTGACGCTGTATCGAAGGCCTTCTACCTAGGCCTAGCCTTTCTCTTCAATTCTGCTAGGGCCTAGCTACCTAGGCCTAGTCTAGGGCATGCCTGATCCAGAGCAAGGGCCAGTGCTGGTTGGCATAATTGGCTCTGTACCACAGTTGGTTTCGGAAACCGCGGAAGAATGGGAGATATTTTCCGAACAACTTGGTTTTTTCTTCGAGGCAAATGGCATCGTGGAAGTAAGCGGAAGGCGATTCTATTCTGTAACACTGGACCTCTCGTTTATAGACAGATTAGGAAGCTGTGTAAGCCTAAGTCCACAGCGGAGATCACCTACACGAGGCTGTGGGGTTACTAAATACGCATTTCAACCCAAAGCAAAATGTGTGGTTGTGTCGAAAGGTTTTCGAAACGCGCAACCAGTTGCCGAACGAACCGTTCAAAGATTATGTAGCAAACCTGCGCTTGCTGGCGCAGAGCTGCAACTATCCGTGACGTTGAGGAAGAACTCCTCCAGCGGATCATTCTAGGGATGAAAAATACTAGGCTGCAGGAGAAAATCTTTTCGGATACTACAGGTTCAGTCACCTTCGCTACTGTTTATGCCCAGGCCGTCGCATCGAGGCGGCGAAAGGGGATGTCGCAGCTCTGCAGCAATCTACTGCAGGTCGGCATCTTCGCAGTCGTTTCTCAAGTCGTCTGCACGCTACATCGGCAGCGGTCGTACGGAGTTCTACTCATACACCTCAGGTACGTGGTGCATGTCATGCATGCGGCGACATGCACAGTTACGACACCTGCTCGTTCCGTTCCTACACTTGCCACTTCTGCAAGGGTGTAGGCATATCGCTCGAGTATGCCGGAAGAAAAAAGCTGCTAATGGTGGAAAGCAAGGTAATGCAACTCCATCTGGCGCATGGAGCTCCTCCAAAAGCTAGTTCTTATCACAAAGGAATGGGGGAAACAGCAGCGCAAGTCTACGCGCGCCATGCAGGTGGGCGGAGAGCCAGATCAACAAGAGGATCTGCCGTACAACTCGGCAGGGCTTTTTCTATGCCACACCCCTCACCTAGAGCCCCGCCAGCCCTCATTGTTGAAGTGCTAGTTGGGGATGTCTTGCTCCCCATGGAAGTAGATACTGGGGCAGGGCACACTATAATAGGGTATGACATATACCAGCGTCATTTCGCTACCGAGAATCTCACGACTCCTGAATTGCTTTTGAAAACGTGGTCGCAAGAGGACCTCAAGGTTAAAGGGATGTTTACAGCCTGTATTCAACTAAACGGGTACCTGGGCCAGGCTACCCATCGCGGTTATGGAACAGCCCGGTCCAGCGCTATTGGGACGGACATGGTTTTCCGCTTTGGGGATTAGCGTCAATGGAGTACACGTTGTTTCAGCTTCTGTTGCAGGCCTTCCTGAAAACTTGAAAACTTACAGTCGGGTGTTTGCTCCAGGCTTGGGAGGATACTCCGGTCCGCCCGCACGAATACACCTGAAACCCGAAGCAACGCCAGTGTTCCGCAAGGCAAGAGCTGTACCTTTTGCTCTTCAGGATCGAGTGAGTAAGGAACTCGACAGCATGGTCGCAGCTGGCATACTGGAACCGGTTACACACTCGGAGTGGGCTACGCCTACCGTAAACGTTGAAAGAAGGATGGGTCAATCCGGATATGCGGGCGATTTTAGTGGAACAGTCAATCCTGCCTGTCAGCGTGAGGTTTACCCACTACCTACAATTGACGAGCTGTTGAGCAAGTTGAGTGGTGGTAAAGTTTTTGCCAAATTTGATTTGTCTCAGGCGTTTCTACACAATCCTTGTAGATGAAGACAAGCTCCAGTATCCTAACCCTTAACACTCACCGAGGGTTATTCCCGCATGAGGCGACTCAGCCCGGCCTGTCTTCGGCTCCAGCCATTTTTCAGCGATCTCCGAGACACTACTTTTTGGCATCCCAGGGGTAGTTGTGTACCTGGATGATGTTTTAGTTACGGCACCTAATGAACAGGAGCTGTGGCGCCGAGTTCAACAAGTTCTGGAACGATTCGCGAGAGCAAGTTTGCGGCTACGGCTGGACAAGTGTGTCTCAATGTTAAGTCTCTGGAGTATGTAGGATACTTCATATCTGGCGAAGGAATTAAACCTACTGATTCTAAGGTGCGAGAGCTGTTAGCCACCCCTTCTCCAGCAAACAAGGATGAGCTAAAAACCTTCCTTGGCTTCATCAACTACTATGATAGATTCTTCGAAAACAAGTCGACAAGATTCAATCCCCTCTATAAACTCCTGCACAACGACTCTAAATGGAAGTGGGATCAGGAGCATGAGGATTGCATGAAATATGTGCAAGATGTCATGACTTCCGGGAAGGTGCTGGCGCACTACGACCCCACTCTTCCTCTGATCCTAGCCTGCGATGCATCCCCAGTAGGAGTTGGGGCAGTTCTGTCACTCCTGAACGATGGAGAGAAGCCTAATCTCGTATGCGTCTAGAACTCTCCAGGCAAGCGAGAGGAACTACTCCCAGCTAGATCGGGAAGGGCTAGCCATCATCTTCGGCGTAACAAAATTCCACAAGTATTTGTATGGTCGTCATTTTACCCTACTAACTGATAACAAACCTTTGTGTGGGATTTTCAGAGAAAACAGACCGATACCGGACCAGGTGTCACCCAGGATGTTACGCTGGTGCTTGCTTCTCAGTCAGTATGACTACACACTGACCACATCGCGCGGGGAATCTGAACGCAAATGCTGATTTTCTCAGTCGTTTCCCATCACAGCAAATCGCAGCCGAGGAGTACCCAGATCCGTCCGGGATTCTAACTCTTCGACGAAGCTCCTCCTACCTCTCCGTTGACTGCAAGAGTATTCAACGCGCTACAAAGGAGGATCCTGCACTGAGCCTAGTGCATAATGCATTGCTTCACGACGCACCTACAACGCGGATCCAGAAGTCCAGCGGTATCTGGATGCTGGGCGCAACCGACTATCGATACGTAATGGCTGCATCCTGTTTGGTGATCGTGTTGTTGTTCCAGCAAGTCTACGACCGGATGTACTGCAACTCCTTCACCAGGTACATCAGGGAATTGTGAAGACCAAGTCGCTGGCGAGAAGCTACGTCTGGTGGCCTTCCATGAATGGGGACATAGAGAATTTGGTGAATTCTTGCCCAGCCTGCGCTGAAGCTAGGCCAGACCCCCCCAAGCTCCTGTCATTCCCTGGTCCCCACCGGTACGTGTTTGGTCACGTTTGCACGTGGATTTTGCTGGCCCCTTCTGCGAGCACACATTCCTGATCTTAGTCGACGCTTCGTCGAAATGGGTCGAGGTCGCCGAGACAAACGGGTCAATGTCTGCCGCGACTACAATCAACCAGCTGCGGGTATGGTTCTCTACTCATGGGATCCCCGACGAGCTGGTGAGTGATAATGGACCATGCTTCCGCTCTGAACAATTTGGGCACTTCTGCCACATCTAACGGGTGAAGCAGGTTTTCTCAGCGCCGTACACATCCAGCCTCTAATGGGCAGGCGGAACGGACCGTGCAGACGGTTAAATCTCTCTTGCGGAAGATAAAGCCTGCACAGTGGAAGCATGAACTGTGCAACATTCTGCTCATGCTTCGAGCTACCCCCAGCACCGTGACGGGTAAGGCGTCCTTCCGAACTCTGATGGTCGGAGGATCGAACTCTACTGGACAAGTTACAATCCAGATTCGGTTGCAGTTCCTTGTCGGCCTACGACCGAGATGGTGACCGGAAGGGCTTTCGAAGTGGAGATGCGGTGTACTACGTAGCTATCGCGTATCAGAGAACGCTGGCTACCCGGAGTTATTGAGTCAGTGCGGGTCCTCGAAACTACAGGGTAACCACCAGCAGTGGATCGACGGAAGTCGCCAAATCGAGCAACTTCAGCGGCGTTACCCACTATCGGTAACGAGGCTACAGCAGCTGCAGTAGAGGTAATACCACCGGCACGAGCACCTCATGTGAGCGCAGCCGAGTCTGAGCCACGAGGTTGCAGAGCCCGTTGCAGAGCCTGGCGCAGTGGATCAAGAGACCACCACGCCATCGTGAGGTTGTACAGAATCCCTTACGAGTTTCCGCTAGGACTCGCAAGCCTCCGCTTACCTGAACGATTATGTTAAGCGTTAATGCTACTAGGTTATGATAGTTATTAGTTTTCCATTTATATTGTGTGAATTATCTTAGTATTCTGTAGTAATTGTGTGAATTATCTTACAATTCTGTAGTTTATCTTATTTAACTTCGTATTCAATTTTATGAATTAGCTTGGATTGACATTGGATTCATTTAAAACTTCAATTTAGTATATTCTCAATTCAAGAGGGTGAAGAGTGTCATGTTCTCTATCAAACTCCCGCTCTGGTAGCCCAGAGCTTAGCTTGTATGAACTGTGTCCACATTTAGGTGGCGGTGTACACGTCTGCTACGGGGCACTTCTGTAGAGACTTCCTGTGCTAAGCTGAAGGGAATCGTTTGGTAACCATGTTGGTTTTTTCTAATAAACATAATATTTACTATTTAGCAGTAACATGAGCTAATTCTTCTTCTTCTGTGATACCCGGACACCACAAGAAGGTACAAGAAAAGCTTGTGATTCAGGATGTGTCCTTATCTTTCCAGTCGCAGTTGAGTTAGCACAACAACTCGTACCTTGCTACAGATAATGTGCGTGGATACATGGTCACCCAGCGTCACCCAGAGAAGGAGTCCAATATGTACAGCAAAATAGGAAAAATCCAAACCATTTCGCAACCAACGAGTTCCAGAAAAGGGTCCCCACAAGGTTCCGTCAAGAGTCCAGGCCAAGCTGTTCGCGCTGCGGACGTCGACATGCAAAAGAGGCGTGTCCAGTCCAACACTGGGAGTGTTTCAAGTGCCACAGGCGAGGGCACGTAGCCAAGATGTGCAAGTCCACTATTTATTTTTGTCTATATTGTTAATTTTGGAAACTGTAATTTATTGTTTTGAACTTATGTATACCAGTACCTATTTGAGCGTTTGTCACTTTGTATTATTTTTTGCTGATATGAAATGTTACTAATTTTTTTGTAAAGGAAAGATGTGTAGTAGAAGGCAGTGGACGATGTCGGGCTCCCAGCATGCCGTGCGGCATGCTGAGACGAACAGACAAAGTGTCAGGGCCGGGTCGTGACGGACCACATTGTAACATTGTCCAGTAAAGCAACTTATACAATACTTGTACAGGCCTACTGTCATTTACCCATGTCCTAATCTACTACAATGACCTGTCAATCTAGGCTTCTTTAAAATTGACTAAAATTGTTATGAATAACACTCTATACAGCCCTAGATTAGGCCTAATATAAGTACTGGTAAGCCATTTTCCCATGTAAAATAGCATACAGCGCTAAAGAAAAAATTCATTTAATGCTTTTAGCATTATATCAATACTAAATAAATTTATGTATTCAATAAATAAAAAAGTAAACTTAAAAAGAAATTAAAACAATAATAATGTAAATTGCCGTTTTTCATTCATTTTCAGTGAAATACCCCTAAAACAATTACGCTCATCCAACAACGCGCCTGAAAAAGTGTTTGCGAAGCTTCCTAGTTTATAACCAACATTGCTTGTGCCCAAAGCAACATAATATGTGATGATAATAGTGTACACAAATAATCATAAAAACACTAGTAAATGACGGTATTTTTCAAGGTGGCGTGTGAAAAATTACTATGTCGCCGAGAAATGCTCGTTTTAATGGAAAACGACGATATGTACAAACATAACCATTACATAACGTTATAGTGGCATTCACCCTTATTACAATCATGGTATTCAACTTCGTTGACAACCTCCATTTTTTTTGTTTTTTTTTTTACATATTTAGCTCATTCTTATGCAAAGTGCGTGAAAAAGTACTATATGTTCGGGAAATGCTCGTTTTAAGGGAAAACGACGAGATGTCCAAACAAAACCACTATATGACGTTATAGTGGCATTCATCCTGATCACTTACATGGTATTCAACCTCGTTGGCAACCTCCTGTTTTTTAGGTAATCAACTCATTAGTATGCAAAGTGCGTGAAAAAGTACAACATTCCCGGGAAAAGCTCGTTTTAAAGGAAAACGACTACATGTCCAAGCATAATCACTATATGACGTTATAGAGGCATTCATCCTGATTACTAACGTGGTATTGAAAGTCGTTGACAACCTCCAGTTTTGTAGGTAATTAACTCACTAGTATGCAAAGTGCGTGAAATAGTACTAGTTACTACATTCCCGCTCTAGAATTAATCACCAAGATGGCTTCTAATTCGCTGCTGCGACGACCTAACCTAGAGAGTTAGACGATCCTCCGCTAGGCGGAGATCCAGCAGACCTTGGTGATGGTACAGTCATTCAAGGCTGCGCTAGGCTAGGCCCTACCAAGGCCGTCTAGATATATCGCTTCGCTCTCCAGGCCTGCATCTGGCTGCCGATCCTCGCTGTGACGTCACGAGCGTAGGCCGACTCTCAGCTCTACGCGCTATGCTGTAGCAATGCGCGCTTAACAACATCTCCCAATTTCATTTGTTTCCATGGCATTCCTGGCCATCTGATGCATGCTACTTTCAAATACCTACTTTACAACATAGTACTGTGCTGTGTGCACATACTTGAAAAAGTTTGCACTTCCTGTAAGGTAAGATAGTAATCAAAATTCCTTTGAGAATCCTAGTCCAGCGTTGCTTGCATTGTATATCAGGTCCATTGAGTACATATTTTAATTTCCAATTTCCAAGTAATAATTATTTCCGTCTGAACACACATGAGTTATTATGGTAGGTATATTTCGTCTTCAATACAGATTCAATTAGTTCACGTCTCGACATAGTTGCGTCAACATCTTCTCCAAGCCGAATTTTGTACGTGTTTGTGCGGGCAGAAGTGTTAAAAGTCCGCGTGAACTCAAGTGCATTTTGTATAATGTATTACATCGGTGTATTCCTAGAGAGTGAAAATAACATTTTCGTGTGCAAATAGTGTAATACCCTAACCATGGACCATAATAATGTGACTGTGACAAAACTAATTTTTCTATTATTCCAAAATGTTTCTACTAAATGTACCAACTGACGGCATTTTATTCGCAGGCGTCGTAATACCATACACGTACATTCTAATGGCTTATTAAATTTTGAATATAATCTGCACTGTACAAATAACTAAAAAGTGTGGGAGCAGTGCCTGAATATGACCGATTATACTTTAATGTTATGACATTATTTGAATACAAGATAATCCAATTTATGCAATTGGCAATTCAACAAAATGTTTTAAATATACGTATCATTCGAATATATCGTACGTGAAAGATCGATGGTTAAAACGAAGAATAAAACGTCAATATAGTTTCTCTTTAGGTGCCGCTTTACACTGTCACACGATGTAAACGCGGAACAAAATAAGTTCCAACAGTACCATAAAACTATCCTTAACCTTGCGGCATGTATATGAGGGCACCATAAATGAATAATTGTAATATATCAGGCAAAAATTGTGTTCCGCGTCGTGTTATTCCTTTACGCGCCATGCTACGGCCACTCGCCAGTCGGCCTACGCTCGTGACGTCACTCAATGCAGTTGCTGGCCTGTACCATCACGAGGGCCTCGGCCCTACGCCCTAGGCTGTGTCTTTGCCCTGGCCCCTAGGTTAGGTAAACCAATTCTATAAAATGTCCATTTGGATGCCCTAGACACAGCCTAGCCTAGGTATAGGCCGAGGCATTTCCTTTCCTGTATCCTTAGCCAAGTTTTTTTTAGGTTGATGATGATGATATCATTTATATCATTGATGTTTGGTAGGTGTTACAAGTTTATGCTTCATCTGACAACTGCTTTATTGGTCCGAACTGCCAACCTCTGCATACAGAATATGGCCGGTCACGGCCTACAAGATAATTATGAAATCAGTGTAGCCACCACTGACATCTCCCTTACAATATATAAAGATTACTATGAGTATTGAGTATTTAGTATATGAATTACAAATTGAAGATGCTGATTACCCTATGATTACCTGGGGACCAAGTGTTCGTCCGTAAACAAATTATGATACATATACAGATAAAGATTAAAGATTAATAATTGTTCCGTTGCATTAATATTAATCGAGTACACAGAATAACTTTAGGAGTAATTGAGTTTGTTTGATTAATAACTGAAAGATAGACTCACTGAATTTATTGCATACGTTTGATGGATTTAACATGAGTTAGTCCGACAACTTTACCGGCACTTTCACTGCTCTACCTGACCGTGTCTTGTATGGACTCGGAGCTCCTGGGCTTTCTGGGGGCGACACGGAACTTGGCGCTTGGTCCTTTCCCAGCAAGGGTCTATCCGCAGCCAAATCTGGTAGGTCTACTTCTCTCGCGACTGTAGCATCTGTAGGCTTAACCGTGTTAGTTTGTTCCGGCGTCTCTCGTAGAAATACCCGGTTCCGGCGGTAGAGTTTATCGTTGGCTTTGACCACGTATGATCGGGAAGATAGTTTCTCTGTGACTACTCCTTGGCGCCATCTCTGGTCTTGCCACTCTGGGTTGGGTCTCAGACGTATGTCCTGGCCTACTTCCAGGTCAGGGTATTCTTTGGATCGGACGTCAAAGGATTGCTTCATCTTCTGCTTTCGAAGATTTATCTTCTCCTGCACTCCATCTTCAACTTTAGGGTATAGTTGTTTGTTGGTGATTGGCATTAACGTTCGCGTTCTGCGGGACATGAGACGTTGTACTGGACTGGAGGCCATATTTTCGGTAGGAGTGTTTCTCCAGTCAAGAATGGCCTTCCATGGGTCGGTGTCATCTTGTTTAGTTTTCTTCAAGATCTTCTTAGCAATCTTCACTGTCGCTTCCACTTTACCGTTTGACTGGCTGTGTCGAGGTGAGATGGTGCAATGTTCAAACTCCCATTCGGAGGCAAATTTCTTAAACAAAGAACTCACAAATGGGGTGTCATTGTCTGTGACAAGTATCTCAGGTATACCGTGTCGACTGAAGTTTTTCTTAGCTACATCGATGAGAGTTTGCGATTGGGTGTTCTCTAACTTGTCAAGTTCGTCCCAGAAATCCGAGTAATAGTCGACCGTGACCAAATAGAGCTCTTCTTTAATGTGAAAAGTGTCCATCGCGACTCGTTTCCAAGGCAAGTTTGGAGTAGCATGTGTTTGCATCGTTTGTTTTTGTTGATTGTCAGCAAACTCATTACAAGTACTGCATTGCTTAACCTTTTCTCTGATTTCTTGCGACATCTGAGG
Source organism: Sweltsa coloradensis (assembly GCA_024449915.1). Classification (NCBI taxonomy): domain Eukaryota; kingdom Metazoa; phylum Arthropoda; class Insecta; order Plecoptera; family Chloroperlidae; genus Sweltsa; species Sweltsa coloradensis. The sequence goes on along the minus strand of JAMZAV010003669.1, from coordinate 87,030 downwards.
CCAATAGACTGTATCTTTAGCCTTTCGTAGACACGCTTCTGGTCCGAGATGACTGGAGTGAATTCTGTTTAACATCTCTGGGCGCATTAGCTTCGGAATGATAATCCTGCATCCTCTGAAGACAACTCCGTTCTGCACACTAAGTTCTTCACGGTAGTTCCAATAGTCGCGGATGATAATTGGAGCTTGGTCACGTGTTGAGGGCCATCCTGTCATGATCACAGTTGTGAGAGTCTGGAGAGCTTCGTCTTGAGCTGTAACATTCTGGATTTGCCGCAGTCGTTCCTTTGTGACATTGAGATGCTCTGTCATGTTGATCTGCTCAAACTCGCTGTAGACTTCTTGTTCGCGGTTCAGAGTAAAAATGAGATATGGCTTTTCTCTCGAATGGTTTGTTATCGGAAGGTAGGATCGAGAAAGTAAGTCGGCTATGTACATTTCCTTGCCCGGTTTGTACTGAACTTGAAGGTCGTACCTTTGTAGACGCAGTAGCATACGCTGAAGTCGTTTTGGGGCTGTGACGAGAGGTTTCTTGAAGATAACCTCCAAGGGCTTGTGATCTGATTCAACAAAAACCCCTTGTTTGCCACATATGTATTGATCAAACTTCTCACAGGAGAAAACTATCGCTAAACACTCTTTTTCAATCTGTGCATAACGTTGTTCGGCTTGTGACAATGCCCTGGATGCAAATGCGATTGGCTGTCCATCTTGCATGATTACAGCGCCAAGTCCAACCGAACTAGCATCACACTGTATTGTGACTGGGCGTTCTACATTGTAGTACTTTAGAACAGGGGTGGTTGTTGCCAGCTGAATTATTTGGTTGAACGCTGATTCTTGTTGAGATTGCCACTCCCAGATTGCGTCCTTGTCACTTAGACGTCGTAGTGGTTCACAAATTGTTGACAGCTGCGGCAGAAACTTCGTCAAGTACGTGATAAAGCCAATAAATCGTTGTACTTCTTGTGCATTTGTAGGTCTAGACATTTGTGCAACGGCAGCAATCTTCGCAGGATCTGGTTTGAGACCTTTGTTCGTAAGCAAATGACCCATGTAGGCGACTTCTTCCATTTTGATCTGCATTTTTTCTTTATTGAGCTTGAGGTTGGTCGCTCGGCACCGCTTAAGTAGGCAATAGACGTTTTTCTCATGATCGATCTGGGCTTCAGCTGTCGTTTTCTCCTACTCCATATACCACTATGTCATCTGCTATGACAAGTATGCCCGGTAGGTCATTGAGGATGTCATGTAGTCTTCGCTGATACTCTTCCGGAGCCGGCGATACGCCGAATGGCAAACGGAGCCATCTATAGCGTCCGAAAGGTGTGGCGAAGGTGGTTAGTTTGCTGCTCTCTTCATCCAGCAATATTTGCCAAAAACCGTCTTTTGCATCAAAAACAGAAAAAACTTTAGCATTCGACAAATGAGGCAACATTTCTTCAAGTTTGGGCAACTGGTATTGAGGTCGCTGCAGGGCTGCATTCAACTCAGGCGGGTCTATACATATTCTGAGCTTCTTCCCTCGCTTTACCACTATCATGTTACTCACCCATTGGCTGGGTTCAGTCTCTCGTGCGATGATGTTGTTTGCCTCTAACTCCTTAAGTTTCTGACGCAGCTCCTCTTTCAGTGAAACGGGTACTCGCCTGGCCATATGCTGTGCTGGACGAGCTTCAGGGTCAACTGATAAATGAAGTTTCTCCTGAAGGCAACCTAGTCCCTCAAACACGTCTGCATAATCGCGTAGTACTCGATCTTTAAGAGAGGTCTCGGGCTTCGTACTGAAATTCTCAACCGCGCACAGGTCAGCTTTGATTTCAACTAGGCCTAGAGCCTGACATGTATCCGCTGATAACAGTGGCCGCTGTTTCAAGTCAACTATTTGGAAAGTGAATTTTCCTTTTGTGAGTTTTGTAGTCTGGCACACTATGTTTGCTTTGCCACAAGGCTGCAATATTTCACCTCCATAACATCTTAATTTGTTTGTGCTGTGATGCATCTTTGGATTGTTGGCTGTTAGCTTTTTGAAATCTTCTAGGCTGATAACATTGCACGAGGCTCCTGTGTCTAGTTGGCATTTTATGTTGCATGCTTTGTTAGAGCCTACTTTCAACTTCAGTTTGACTAAAAGTCGTTTCCCTAAATCATTAATAGTGCCAATGTTGTACACACTGTCATTATCTTCGCTTTCTGTGTCAACAGCATTAACAGTTTTGCTCTTGCCAGAAGACATACACACTTGACTGAAGTGATTTAGCTTTCCACATTTTCTACACGTTTTACCTGATGCTGGACAGTCTTCTCTGTTCCTAGCATGGTTCCCTCCACAATATTTACAAGGTTTAGGGCTAGGCCCAGGCTTACCTTTGTTTTTGTTAGGGCCTTGTGTTGTCTTTGTGAAATGTACAACTTCCAGTTCTGATGCATTTGCATTGATTGTACTTAGCTGTTTGTTGGTCATTTCACTTGACAAAGACATGTTGATTGCACGTTGTAGGGTGAGCTTGCTATCCCCCAAAAGTTTTTTTTGAATTTCACTGTCCCGAATGCCTAGCACCATTCGATCTCGTATGAATTCTTCCACAGCCTCACCAAATGCACACGTTTCTGCTAGTTCCCGAAGACGGCCTACATATTCATTAATAGACTCGCTCGGTCCCTGACATGCAGAACCAAACACAAAGCGTTCAAATGTGGTGTTCAGTCTAGGGGTGAAATATGCTTGGAGGGCATCCAGGATTTTGGCAACAGTGTTGCACTGTTCTGTTGTCAGTTTGAGTTTCTGGAACACACGCAGGCACTCTTTTCCCATCACTGCTAACAGGGTTGCACACTGAATGTCATTCCCTTTCTTGTTAAGTTCAGTTGCCACTGCAAAATTTTCGAAACAAAACCTAAAGAATTTCCAGTTTTCCTGGACGTCGCCGGCCGTGCACATTGCGTCGGGCGTTGGCACATTTGTTGCTGTAGCCATAGTGCTTGATTTTGCCTTAATAACTGTGTGAAATGTTAGGAATTAGGCTTAAAACTATGCTACCACTTCTGATCACCATGTTACAAGTTTATGCTTGATCTGACAACTCGTTTATTGGTCCGAACTGCCAACCTCTGCATACAGAATATGGCCGGTCACGGCCTACAAGATAATTATGAAATCAGATTTTATATTTAAATATGCGCCTAGACCTGGGCGTAGTGATAGGCCTACCTCGGCCCTAGGTAGAAGGGCCTAGGTCTACCAAGAGGGCAAAGGCTACCACTGTAGAAACACCGGAGAAGATCATTTTATACACGTGCCAAAAGAACCAAACGACAAACAAGGCAAAAAGAATTGTTCAAAGCTGCAGCACGAGAATGTTTTGAGGAGGACGCCCCCTCTACAAATTCACTCTACTTTTGTGAAGACCACTTTGATGCAAGTAAATATTATTGGTCTACTAGCTTTTTAATTCACAAGTGAATTTCCTATAAGCTTCTGTTAGGCTCCGGCCAAATATTCTCGCAGCAAAATTTGCCTTGGGATTATAAGTCTAGGGCCTAAACGTAAGAGGCGTTTTCTCACATGGGAGAATGTCACAAATTCAATTTTTTTAATATTTCCCCGCGAGAAAATGAGTTGACGTATAGGTCCTAGGCTTATAATAATCCCGAGGTAAATTAGAAGCTCATAGGAAACTAACCTGCGAAATAAAAAAGTACTAGGTAGACCAATTATTATCATTTACTTACATGAAAGTGGTATTCACAACGGTAATGTGAATTTGCAGCGGTAAGGCCGATGCACAATTGCCCGGTAACGACAACGAGAACGACAACGAGAACGGGAAGACGCTAACGTTAAGGGCTTCGATGCACAATAGCCCGTGAAGCAAGCCGACGGGAACAAATCAAATAATAAGTGTGATAATTATATTTTATTGTTTTGTTATTCCGCTCATGTTTATTCAATTTATTTCGCATATTACTCGCGTATAAACCATCAATCAGTTGATAAAATAGTTTTAGGACGTGCACATCTTGATTCCGATTGGTTCCGGTAACGTACGGAACGGGAACGTTACGGAAAGTTAAAACTTGGTGATGTTCCTGTTGTCGTTGCCGGGATACGGGAACGACCGGCAACGGGAAGCTTTATTTTGCATCGCGTCGTAAGTTAACTTGTGATTCAACTTTATTCCCGTTCTCGTTCTCGTTCCCGTTCTCGTTACCGGGCAATTGTGCATCGGCCTGTAGGCTAGAGGCCCTACGACTCCTTGACATATTCTCGTCTTGTTGCGTCTAACCATTATTTTCACCTGTTTAGTTTTTTTGGCACATATATAAATACTTTCTCCGGTGTTTCTAGAGTGGTGTTTAAACACATCGGTACCTTACACCTTTTATAAAGCGCCATTTCTTTTAAATTCAATCAAAAGGATCATTGAGAAACGATAGCAGGAATGACAGCGGGCGCAGTGACGGCAACTGTCTGCTAGGATGTGTTTGACCCACCGCCGACTGGATGGTAGAATATCTACCATTTATATCTAGATAGCGGTGCGCCTTTGGGTCTGCGCTAGGCTGCGGTCAGCAGTCTGACGTCACACTACTTTTCGTGTTGTCTTTTGGCGGGAAGCCAGATTCAAATTTCAGCGTTAAATATTGAGAAAAGTATTAACCTTAGACAAAAAAAAACTTTTATGTTATTTTTTTTAGATGTTATCTTTAACATATTCGATTTCTGGAATGAAGGCTAGTTCCCTATTGAAAAATTATTTCTCATAAAAATCTCAATTTTACGATTTTTTTCAATTTTTAAAACATTTCTTCGACTTATAACACCTACATGCTTTATCCGATTGTAATGATTTTTTCACAGAACCTTAATTTTATGAACTAGGAAAACGCTAAAGTCCCGTCGCGTTGTTGAGCGAGCACCGGTACGTGCAACACGACCCGAGTACGACATTCCCATAATGTTACATACCAATAAGTCTTTAAGGTCTTGACCGATTTAGCTGAAAATGTGTAAAATAGGAGAGAATGTTGTACTTATTGACCCTGCAAAATTTCATAACGATCGGAACTTTTTTATTTTTTTATTTTTTATAACCAACGATCGGATTTTGTTCAAAAACTATACAGCAACCCGCATATAGGTGGTATGTACATGTGTGCAAATTTTCAGGTCGATCAGAGAAGCGGTGCGACCTGTACCGAAGCAGTAACAAAAAAAACAGACATTCGAGCCAAAAGAGTCAAGTGGGGTGTGAAATTTGAGCGCGATCAAAATTAATTTCCCATGAAAATCTCAATTTTACGCTTTTTTCGATCAAAAAAAAATTCTTTGGCTTATAACACCTACATGCTTTATCCGATTGTAATGATATTTTCATAGAACCTTAATTTGATGAATTTATATATTTGTGTGAAATTTAAGAGCATTCGAAAAATAATTTCTCATAAAAATTTCGATTTTATGCTTTTTTCGTTTAAAATCCATACGCTCATCCAACAACGCGCCTGAAAAAGCGTTTGCGAAGCTTCCTAGTTTTACAGTAACAATGAATAAATAAAAATAAATAAATTGTACAGAGTCTATCCACTCAGTTATATATAACTGATTTTCAGTGGAGGACTTTAAATCAAAGCGACCAAGCCAACCCTGTAGGCCCCGACGCAATCGACGATAGATATATATATATATATAGATATAAAAGAGAAGATAGTAATCGAGCATTCAATCACAGATAACAGATTGATTTAATTATTCATGGTTTCAATTTATTTTATTTTTCCCTCGTTGAAATAGTGTGAGGCTCAAAGAAAAAAATGCGCGACGTTGAACAGTTTAAAGATAGTCTACTTCTAAGGGACGTTGGCGAAATTACTACCCATTGGATTAAACTAGGAAGCTTCGCTGACGCTTTTTCAGGCGCGTTATTGGATAAGCGTATGTTTTTTTAAAGGAAAAAGCGTAAAATTGCGATTTTCATGAGACATTTTTCGATCGCGCTCAAATTTCACAACAAAATATTAATTAATACTAGGAAAACGCTTAAGTCCCGCCGCGTTGATGGATGAGCGTTTTTGAAAGTTTTTAGTTTGCGTAGAACTACTTTTCCTTTGCAAGTGCTTTGTGCATGCATTGTAGGTGATTGTTGTCGAGTTTCTAATGTTACTTGTTAGTTGTTATTATAAACCTAAAAAAAACTCATATCAAAACCTTTATTCTATGGATTCTGGCTAACTTTTTCAACTTTTTCTTTCAAAAGGTACTACATCACCATAACCTTAATGTCCATGTGAAATATGAACGTTGTAGCCCTACCCGTTTGGTCAGAATCGGCCCAAATGTCACGAAAATATCGCACTAAAAAATCGAAAAAAATCTTAAAAGTGCGATATTCATGAGAAATATTTCTTCGATTGTACTCAAAAACGTGGCACGTCTAAGTTCAGAGATTTCGAAGGTCCCCTTCAATTTTCATCAAGATCGCTTATGCCGTTTGCCCGGAATCGTGCGAACAAACAAACAGACAAAAAAAAACAAACAACAAACAAACAAAAAAACATTGGAGCTAAATTGTTTGAGGGGTCAGTGAAATTGAAGTTTTCGCTTCGCTCGCTACGCTCATCCAAAAATTAAGGTTCTGTGCAAAATCATTACAATCGGATAAAGCATGTAGGTGTGATAAGTCAAAGAATGTTATAAAAAGTAGGAAAACGCTAAAGTCCCGCCGCGTTGATGGATGAGCATTTTTGTTAGTTTTTAGTTTGCGTGGGACCACTTTTCTTTTGCAAGTGCTTTGTGAAAGCATTGTAGGTGATTGTTGTCATGTTTCAATTGTTACTTCTTAATTGTTATTATAAACCTCAAAAAACTCATATTAAAACCTTTAATCTATGGATTCTGGCAAACTTTTTCAACTTTTTCTTTCAAAAAGCAATACATAACCATGACCTTAATGTCCATGTGAAATATGAACGTTGTAGCCTCACCCGTTTGGTCAGAATCGGCCCAAATGTCACGAAAATATGGCACGTAAAATCGAAAAAAAATCGTAAATGTACGTTTATTTGATGGATTCTGGTTAACTTATTCAACTTTTTTTTTCACAAGGTACTACATCACCATAACCTTAATGTCCATGTAAAATATGAACTTTTTGTAGCCCCAGCCTGTTTGGTCAGAATCGGCCCAAATGTCACGAAAATATCGCACTAAAAATCGAAAAAATCGTAAAAGTGTACGATATTCATGAGAAATATTACTTCGATTGTACCCAAAAACAATACACCTCTAAGTTCAGAGATTTCAAAGGTCCCCTCAAAATATCTGTTTATCCGGAATCGTGTTAACAAAAAAAAAAAAATCCGGATTTTTTTCTCCAGTGTAGTAAAATGGAATCTTCGCTTCGCTCGCTACTTTTGCTACGCTCATTCAATAACTAGGAAAACGCTTAAGTCCCGCCGCGTTGTTGGATGAGCGTAATTGGTGCATTGAGCTGCCATGTGTTATGCGGATTTTCTGTTGTTCTGTGAAAAAATCATTACTAAATTGAAGTTTTAAAAAAAATTAAATTAAATAAATAAAAAATTGACTTAAATTTTAATTTTTTTTAATTAATCGTAATTTTAAAAAAAGGAAAAAATCGTAATATTGAAATTTTCATAAGAAATAATTTGATTGCGCAAATTTCAGAATATATAAATAAAATTAAGGTTCTGTGAAAAAATCATTACAATCGTATAAAGCATGTAGGTGTTACTAGGAATACGCTCGGTTGGACGCGTTGTTGAGCGAGCATCGTTACGTGCAACACGACCCGAGTACGACATTCCAATAATGTTACATACCAATAAGTCTTTAAGGTCTTGACCGATTTAGCTGAAGAATTGTAAAATAGGAGTGAATGGATAAAATCCACCGCCATCTAGAGGACATTGACATCATTTCTTGGGAAATCTATTTTAACTCTTGATTACTTCTAGGTGGCAGTACATAGTGACCAGAATTCTTGTGCGACTTTTCGTTGCCATGGTAACGTTACTTTGTTAAAATGTAATTTCTACCTACACTACTTATCGGATCAAAATAAAATAAACATATTCGTGACCGGACGGACATTCTAAAATGATTTGGCTACCTCAGATTTTGTCGCCGTTTAGTTTTTAAAAAAACTTTAGATTAACTTTAATGTAACTTTATAACTTTATGAACGATTTTGCCACAAAACTAATGGCATTCAATCGGGAACGAAATTTGCGGATGTTCAAAATTTCAACTCGATCCGAGCATCCGTTCGACCGCTATCATGAGCCAAAAAAGCTGAGCGACTTTCCGTTGCCATGGTAACGGGACTTTGTTATAATGTAATTTCCATCTACATTACTTATCGAATCAAAATAAAAATAAACATATTCGTGACCGGACGGACATTCTAAATGATTTGGCCACCTCAGATTTTGTCGCCGTTAAGTTTGAAAAAAAAACTTTCGATTAACTTTAATGTAACTTTTTAACTTTTTGAACGATTTTGCCACAAAACTATACAGCAACCCGCCTAGGTGGTATGTACATGTGTGCAAAATTTCAGGTCGATCAGAGAAACGGTGCGACCTGTATCGAAGCAGTAACAGAAAAAAAAAAAAACAAAAAAAAAAACAGACATTCGAGCCATAAGAGTCAAGTGGAGACGCTCGCTTCGCTCGCTCAATAAGGAAATTTTACTAGGAAAACGCTCAGTTGGACGCGTTGTTGAGCGAGCACCGGCACGTGCAACACGACCCGAGTACGACATTCCCATAATGTAACATTATGTGAAGGCAGTGAATCATAGCTGTTTATAAAACATTGGCTCTGCATAATAAAATGTTTTAAAATGTTTTTGATGGTTTAACATTTGTAAATCCACATGGATTGTACAACCTAGGATTGATTCAAGACTGTGTTAGCAGCTCCATTATTAGTAAGTAAGTTCTACCATTTGTATGTGAAATATTTATGTTTTTATAAAGTGACATTGGTATAAATTTTATTTGGACGGGCATTTATCCAGTTGCTATGGTTACAAGTGAGTTAAATGTTTTTCTATTGAGTTCTTTGGACAAAGATATGTCACTCAACTATTGATTTTAGACAGTTATAAAGTTTATCATGGCAGCATCAGTTAATGCAATTTTTTATGAAAAATGTTTAAGAAAAATGACCATAGATGATATCCGATTTGAACTTATTAATTTTAACATTTCTTCGAAAGGTATTTATGGAAAGAGAGAACTTTTGGAGAAATATTTTGACAAGCTCAACAAACAGAACGTTAACCTGAAAAAGTCATTAAATAAGTATATTATAAAGAAGTCAAATAATTCACAGAATAATATGCGACATGGACATGAAAATGAAAAACACGTAAATGTGAATAAACAGGTTATCGAACCAGACCTTGACAAACAAGAAAGATTTCTAAATTGATCAGTTAGGCACTATAATTCAGCATAATGTGTGTGATGGGCCTACACATTCCATGGAGAAGATTCAAGTTGCCCTTCCAGACCTTGAAAGCAAGGAACATATTCTAAAACTTGAAAAAAAGGTCTTAGAACAAATGTTGAATGAAGAAAAATTTCTTAAAATAATTGCAAATCTAGACAATATTGTATTAAATTTAAAATCGAGGTGCCAGCATTATAAGGATTTGTTGGATATTTGCAATTCTAAAGTTAGCATATTGCAAAAGGAGATTGTCGATATCAATAAATTAGACAAAAACTGCTGTTGTAACATCTGATCTCATTCGTACAGTAGGCCTACCAGTGACCCAAGTGACACTGCGGTGAAACATAACCGTTCATGTCCTGGCAACAACAAAGGCAAGGCCAATCACTTTTCAACGCAACTGAATTCCCTGTTCTCCCATCATACTTGAATGGATGTAAGCCGAGACCCAGGATGGCCAGCCACTAGTTGCTCGTTCTACTGATCCGAGCGCTCTCAACCGGTAAACAGCCTAGCCCCAAACTTACTAGCCTAGTAATCAGCGACTCCATGTTTGTTGGGTGCAGCTACATTAAGCCAAACGACATCTATATCTGGAAACCCGTCCAGGCATACAACCATTTCAGCTACAAAAACTGCTAGAGTCAAGAACTGATGACCCCAATGTATGCGTCGTAGTGTTGCACTGTGGCACAAATTCTATCAACAGACGTAGCATGGGCAAATATCTAATGATATGTATCAACTGCTAAGGACTACCCAAAAAAACATTCCACGTGCTCAATCGCTTACACCTCCATCGCACACCGCAGTGATATAGAATGCAAGGACTTGGTGGAAGAAGTCAACAGTGAATTAAAAAGAATATGTTACTTACTGCAAGCCACTTATGTGAGATAAACAACTCAATATACCCAGCACGCCATCTGTCCAAAGGAGGCCTACACCCCAACAAGCAGGGTCATGCCACCATCCACAACTTGTTGGCCGAAATGTGCTCAGTAATGAGTTGGCGACCAACACCTTCACTTACCTACACCGTTCCCAAAATCAAAAACACCAGTCTCAGCCCGCTCCTCCGGCTCCGCAACCATCCTCATCATCAATCACCACAAGAGAGACATGGCAGGCCTAGACAGTCAATGGTCGAGCGTGAGGGCAATCTACTTCCAATTCGAATCCACAAAACTCTTCTCCCATCCCCTACTAAAAAGCATACCAGCTCAGTCTACTATTGTCCAGATCCCTCCCACTCCAATCCCCTACTACCTCATACCGACCAGCAAAACACAAAGCCCAGCAATTTGGCCTCAACAGTCACAGAGCTCCAAGGTAACCTATTTGACGCCCCCTCATTAATTCCCCTCGTGCACTGTGTTGGGGCGGATTTTGAAATGAGCCAAGGCATCGCAGCAAGTTTCAAAAGTAAATTTGGCTGCGTGGACCATCTGATTCAACAAAGAAGAGGGGTCGGAAAGCTTTGCAACACTCCATGCGGAAGGCAGAATCATTTCTACCTGATAACTAAGCAGGTCTCGAGAAGTAAGCCGCTTGCACATAACCTACGAGCTACCCTAAAAAACCTCCGAGCATACTGTGATTTCTACCACATCGACAAACTTGCCATGCCCCGCATTGGGTGTGTCCTTGATCATATGTACTGGCCATTTGTCAAGGCCATGATTGAAGACATATTTCGCGACTCAAGAACGCAAATTCTCGTCTACACTCCCAATGCCCTCGCCAACATCCAGATTGACCACGTATCTTCCAACAAAATTCTTTGTTCCTATGCAACTGCCCCTTCAACTGCCCCCATGTTGGATGCCCTTTACTCCTTCCCAACACAACCCCCCCCTCAGAGGCTGACCCTGATGGACGTCAGCGTTACTGCTGAGCCACAGCCTGCGTTAGTCACGGAACCTCTCGCTGAGGAGGCCAAATCCAAGGATGACAAGGTCACCCAATCGCCTTCCTCCACGGATGAGGAGACTACTAAATATGAAGAAGAAGGGACTGCCCAGTTGCCCCCTCTTGCTGTCGCTGACATGGCCACATCCGAGGAAGACCAGGTCATCCAATCGCCCTCCTCCACGGTCGAGGAGACTTTCACAGCTGAGCCACCGTCGCAACCCGTGATAGCAGGATCCATCCTGCACGAGGCCCTGGTGACCGGACTCTACCCGTGACTGCAACTGAGCTTCCGTCGCAACAGGCAACCCCATTAATTACAACCACATAAACTACTATCAATAAAAAAAGTAAAAAAGGCTTATCTCCACTCCACACAAAACCAGCTCCCCAGAACCACTAAAGTGAACTACAAAGCCCTTAATCACTCAAAAACTGTAAATTTTTTTGCTCAGCCAACAAGTGTTGCCAATTTAAAACAAAACTAAGGCTAGGGACACAGTCACCCCTAATAATACCCCATCTGTTAATGGCCTCAGCCACAAACTACTAACAACCTCTCCTAAAATCTGCTCGACCCAGAACAAACCCAACAAATCAATACTGAGCCCTAAAATCGCATTCCTTAATATCTGCTCCAATCCGGAACAAAATCGAAGAAATTGAGCTTCTAACCAAGCGCCTCTCCCCTGATATCTTTTGCTTCTCGGAACACTGGCTGACTCCACACGAAATTAACTCCTTTTGCATCTCCGGCTACGCTAATATTGACTTTTTCTGTCGCTCACGTTCATCCATGGAGGTGTCGCAATCCTTGCCAAACCCCACCTCAACCTCATTCCCATCCCTGAAGTCAAAACCCTACTGCACCGAGAAAGTGTTTGAATGTGTGGCAGGTTCATGGCGCTCTCTCGATCAGCACTTTATAATTCTCTCTTGTCTACCGTTCCCTCTTGGTGACTTAAATACATTCTCTCCAAGCTTGATGAAGTGCTCATCCTTCTCACCAAGAAATTTCCTAAAGCAGACTTAGTCTTATGCAGTGACCACAATGTGGACCTGCTTTTCAATCGCCATCCCGATCTAAACTGCTCGATCTAGTCCACTCCTTCAATATCATTGAAACCATTGATACACCAACCCGTGTCACTGCCACTAGCAGCTCTCTTATCGACAACATTTTCACTTCTCTCGACCCAGCATTGTTTTCGTCAGCTCTACTGACCCTGGCCTGTCCGACCATCACCTCCTCATTCTCAACCTTTATCTCTCCAAAATCAACCCCCCAAAAATGAAGGTAATGAAACGTTCTTTCAGTCCAAAAATACAGACAACTTTCTAACACGGCTAAGTGCAGAAAAATTGGCAGTCACTGTCAACTCCTGGAGATGCAGATGTACTCTTCTCTAGTTTCTTACCACTTTCCTGTATCACTTCAATAAATCATTCCGCTAAAAAGCTGTCCCCGCTTTAAACCCAAAGTCAATTCCTGGATCACACAGGAACTGCGATCTGAAGCCCAGACCTTGCGATCCCTTCATTTTGAACTGAAGTCGTCCAACAACTCGACCAGTAAACAACAATATCGTGATTTAAAAAAGTCTCATGCTAGAAACATTCGCCAAGCTAAACTCTACTATAACGACTCCTTAATATCAGAATCTAAGAACACCTCAAAAGCTATTTGGTCCATGATTAAATCACAGACCAATGCCCCGCAACCTAAACGCAACCTCTCTCTTATCGCTAACGGTAAAGTTATATCTGACGCATCATCTCAATGTGAACTCTTTAATGACTTCTTCATCAACTCGTGCAACCCGGCTGGTAAGCCCAATGCATCAATTTACCCTCCCACTCCTCCAAAACTCTCACGACCTCTGATCGGCCCAACTATCTTTCTCCACCCAACCACTCCAATCGAAGTAGCTACTGTAACTAGGAAACTTAGTTCTAAACACTCATATGGACTTGACGAGGTGCCAGGCTCCTTCTTTTCAAATGTATGGACTTTATTTCCGGCCCATTAGCCTACATCATTAATCAATCTTTTCTGATGGCATTTTCCCCTCAAAACTGAAGGCAGCAAAAATAATCCCCATCTACAAACACAAAGGTAAAAAATCTGAGATGACTAACTATCGACCCATCTCCCTGCTCTCATCTTTTTCCAAAATATATGAATACATCATGCATGATCGTCTATCATCATTTCTAAATTATCACAACATTCTCTCCCCTACTCAGCATGGTTTTTTGAAAAATAAATCCACCACAAGCGCAATTTTCAGTTTTCTTTCCCTCTTACTCTGCTTTGGACAAAGGTGACCACGCGGTAGGAGTGTTCTACGACATGACAAAGGCTTTGATACAATAGATCACAAAATTCTCCTAGAAAAGCTAAATACCTATGGCATCCGAGGGATCGCTTTAGATTGGATTTCCTCTTTTCTCTCCGGCCGCTCTCAAGTAGTCGAAATCGAGACAGCCAATGGTCTATCCGTCACCAAAACTCGCTCTAAATCTCTGTCCATAGTCTGTGGAGTTCCCCAGGGTTCCATACTCGGACCCCTAGCCTATATCATATATGTTAATGACCAGGCCACCTTTCTGGATGAGGGTATTCTCACACAATATGCGGATGACTCCAGCCATTTGCTGACCCTACCTAAACACCATCCCTCTCAGGCACTTGCCCCCCTAATCAACAGCCAAGTGGCTAAAATGTCATCATACAGCCGAGACAATCAACTCTACATCTCGCGCCTCTAAAACGGTATACCTATACTTTCACACCCCCAATAAGATCCACTGGCTAGTCCCCTAGTTCATCTAGAGTTTGATATAATCCCCCGCGCATCCAGTGTAACGTCCTTGGCCTTGCATTGACCGAAAAAACTTGACTGGTCTATCCATGTTGACCATGTTGCCAACAAAATTTTATCTGGATGCTACTCTATCCGTAAGCTCAAACAAATTGTTCACCCCCATATCTTATTGCAAGTCTACTTGCCCACATCCACTCTCACTTATCCTATGGGCCTGCTATTTTGGGGAGGCTCCCCCCAAGCTAATAGAATATTCATCCTCCAAAAGAGAGCGATACGCATTATTGCGGGTGTCTCCAGAAAACACTCCTGTAGGGAGCTCTTTAAGGAATTAGGAATTCTAACTCTAGCATGCACACTCATCCAGTCTGCTGCACTCTTTGTTCGCACAAATAGTACCCTCTTCCCTCTCAATGCGTCTGTGCACTGCCACAATACAAGAGCCATCCTTCACATACATAGGCCCAGAGTACCTTGCCTCCACCTTTACAACAAGCTCCCAGAAAAACATAAAAACCTCCCCCACCCTGCCCTCCTTCAAACACAAGTTAAAAATATATCTCACAGAAAACAGCTTCTACTCGGTTAGTGACTACCTCTCATGTAAATAATAAACAATTATAAAATAATGAACAATTAATTAAATAATAAATAAAAACAATTATTATTTAGCTAAATTCAGCAATAATGATATATCACCTGTTTTAAAGTCCTGTTTCAAAGTCTACTGACATTGTAAGTTGTAACATATGATTACTATTTTTTAGTTATATGCCTCCATATCATTATGTCTCATACTTTCATTTGTACCATTATCTTGTACCATTTGTAAATCACCTCATTGAACAATTCTCTTCTCCAGTAATACTTCCATAAATTAATATATTATATCAATGTCATTATTCATTAAAAGCAACTCGCTTATTTTCAAATTCCACTTCTTATATTATCCTCCCACATGTGGCTTATCCACAAACAATTGTAAACTAGATACATCATATAAATTATTATTCTTACCACCATTGAGTGTAGATTTCACAGTCCACAATGTTACAATTATTACAATGTATTAATTTATTTATTTTCATAATTTTCTTATATACTTAATATACATGATTACTCTGTAGTACTAGGATTACATATACTTATCTGTAAGTTACCTTAGGGTATTCACCTTCTCCTCCGGGAGTCAAAACATGTACAATGTGCCTGTCAAGATGAATAAAGTTATCTATCTATCTATCTATCCAATAAGTCTTTAAGGTCTTGACCGATTTAGCTGAAAATTTGTAAAATAGGAGAGAATGGATAAAATCCACCGCCATCTAGAGGACCTTGACATCATTTCTTTGGGAAAAACTATTTTAACTCTTGATTACTTCTAGGTGGCAGTACATAGTGACCAGAATTCTTGTGCGACTTTTCGTTGCCATGGTAACGTTACTTTTGTTAAAATGTAATTTCTATCTACACTACTTATCGGATCAAAATAAAATTAACATATTCGTGACCGGACGAAAATTCTAAATGATTTGGCTATCTCAGATTTTGTCGCCGTTTAGTTTTTTAAAAAAACTTTAGATTAACTTTAATGTAACTTTATAACTTTTTGAACGATTTTGCCACAAAACTAATGGCATTCAATCGGGAACGAAACTTGCGGATGGTCAAAATTTCAACTCAATCCGAGCCTCCGTTCGACCGCTATCATGAGCCGAAAAAGCTGCGCGACTTTCCGTTGCCATGGTAACGGGACTTTGTTATTATGTAATTTCCATCTACACTACTTATCGGATCAAAATAAAAATAACATATTCGTGATCGGACGGACATTCTAAATGATTTGGCCACCTCAGATTTTGTCGCCGTTTAGTTTGAAAAAAAAAACTTGTGATTAACTTTAATGTAACTTTTTAACTTTTTTAACGATTTTGGCCAAAAACTATACAGCAACCCGCCTAGGTGGTATGTACATGTGTGCAAAATTTCAGGGCGATCAGAGAAACGGTGCGACCTTTATCGAAGCAGTAACAGAAAAAAAAAAAAAAAGAAAAAAAAACAGACATTCGAGCCATAAGAGTCAAGTGGAGACGCTCGCTTCGCTCGCTCAAAAATAGAAAAAAGTCGTAAAATTGCGATTTTCGTAATAAATAGTTTTTTGATAACGCTCAAATTTCACATGAATATATCAATTCATGAAATTTAGGTTCTGTAAAAAAAATTAATTCCAATCGGACAAAGCATGTAGGGTGTTATAAGTCGAAGAAATTAAAAAAAAAATCGAAAAAAATCGTAAAATTGCGATTTTCATGAGAAATAATTTTAAAATTGCGCTCAAAAACGTGGCAGTTTTAAGTTCATCTACATTTAGTTTCTTGAATTGATCCCTGCATCCATCTCTTGGACGGGCGCCTTTTTTTCATCTGGGAGTAATACTTGATCCAGAACAAAATTTTAAAAGCCATGGTAGTTACATACTAAGGAAGTTTTCGAGCAAAGTAGGATTTTTTGGATGAGCGTAGCGAGCGAAGCGAAGATCTCATTTTCACTACACTGGAGAAAAAAATCCGGAATGTATTTTTTTTTCTTCTTTTTTTTTGTATTTTTGTGTGTCTGTGAGCACGATTCCAGCTAAACCAATACTCAAATTGCGATGAAATTTTATGGAGGTCTGTGAAATCTCCTGAACGAAGAACTGCACGGGGGGAAAAATCGATTGAAAAATTATTTCTCATGAAAATCGCAATTAATTACGCCTTTTTCGTTTCTTAAAACATTTCTTCGACTTATAACACCTACATTCTTTATCCGATTATAATGATTTTTCACAGAACCTTAATTTTATGAATTCATATATTCGTGTGAAATTTGAGCGCAAACAAAAAATTATTTCTCATGATAATCGAAATTTTACGATTTTTTCAATTTTTAACATTTCTTCGACGAATAAAACCTACGTGCTTTATCCATTGTAATGATTTTTTCACAGAACTTTAATTTTTGAATTAATATTTTCGTGGAAAATTTGATCGTAATCGAAAGATTATCTTTTAAAAAAAAATCGCAATTTATGCTTTTTTCGTTTTAAAAAAATTACGCTCATCCATCAACGCGGCGGGACTTAAGCGTTTTCCTAGTTAGAAGAATTAGCAGGTGCCTCAGCATAGATTCAAAAAATTAAATTGTATCAATCAATTGTTGCCCCACAAAATTGACTACTGTAGCAGTATCCTATTTCTTATAAATAAAAATGAAATAGAGGCACTGCAAAAACAACAAAACAAAAGCTGTAAAAATACATCCTGAGGTGAATAGATACACACTAATAAGTGATATGTACAAAGCAATATCTTGGTTAAATTAAGAGACGGGATATTGTTAAATACCTTAACATTTATATTTAGGATGCATGGGTCTGGTACCAGATTATCTGGCTAATAATATCCGGAAATGTTGATTTCCCTCATGTGTACAATACCAGATCAAAAATAAAACAAGCAACTGACATTAAGAGAACGTTTTCTAAATATGGTGATAACTCGATTTTCGGAAAAGGTATTTGAATTTTTAATAGAATTCCATTGAAAATAAGAGATGATTCTTTTGTCCATAGTTTTAGAAGGCTATGCTGTAATTAAGGACAAAGCTAGCCTAATGCCTCTTCCTCATGATTGAGAATAGAGGATTCTGGGATAATAAGACCCAAGTTGTGAGTGACACTTCAAATTCCGGTTTGAAAATACAGTCTAACAACATGAAGTATTATGTATGAATGACACTATGTTTTGTGCCCAGGGATTTAATATAGATTTAATTGCCTTATATCCCACTAGTTCCTATGAAATATTTATTTTATATGAACTTTTCGGATAATTAATGGGTACACATGTAGGTACATCCATTGTAGAATATTTTTAAGGTTATGTATAGATATCTGTAATAAAATGTATTACAATATTGTATAGTAATATTTGATATGTTGTTAAAAGGATTTCATGGTAGTGTGTACATTATATAGTTTTTGGGTTTGTTCATGTACATTTACTGTAACATTCACGTAACCATTTTATGGCTCGTAATTGTTTTTAAAAATGGTTTCTTGTATTGTATTACCGTTGAGTGACTAATAACGGTATTACTACTAAATTAGCTAATGTGCTATAATAAAAATAAAATACTACTACTACTACTACTACCACGCTACTCCTCTTCGTACACCTCCCCCCCCCCCCATATATACGTTCCAATTCCTTTCTTGGGATCCTATATTGCTTCATTCTTATGGCGTGTCAATAAAAAACTTATTTAGAGTCAACCCACTCAAGTCACATTAAATTAAATTAAATGGCGACGAATCCAAAAACCATAGAATTTAGGACGGCTTCAAAGTCCAAATCAGAATTTAAAAACTTCTGCCTTAAGGGAATCAAGCCCGGGTCTTTATGACATATCACCTATTTTGTTTGCGACTATTTTGTACTTGCCGCTTACGCAACTCTCGAGTGTAGTTGGCTGTTGGATTTTGCTTGTCATTTATGTTGTACTACTGCGCTTACCAACGCTAACCACAACGACAAAAACCTATTTTTCCGCTCGTGGTTAGGCTACATTACCTTTGCTTTGTTTCCCGGTATTAATACTCCATTCTTTTTGTCCTTACCTTGTTTTCTGTGTATCACTGGTAATCTTCGTACTTTTATTGACTGTACAATTATTTAAAAAAAAACAGGCTCCTTGCCCTAGGGTTAGTGGGCTTACTCTACATTCTACAAGCACAAACGTTAGGACTAGGCCCAGGCCTAGGACCTAACCGAATAGTGTTTATTGCCGTTCTTTGGGCTCATTACTTGGTCTTGTTCTTATTCTTGGGCTGATTCCCGGTCTTGTTACTAGATTGCTTCATGCATTTATCTTTAATTTATTTATGTAATTTATCGGACGTATCGTAAACAGCTGCCATGTTCTAGTACTAAGAACAAGATCAGGTGTCCTTTTCCGATTCTTGTTCTCATTCCCAGATTTCGGCGAGTCTCGATCGTGCGCTCGACTATTCGGATGCTACTAGCTACGTCATGGATATCATGACGCCTAACGGTGACGTAAAACGAGAATAAGACCAGGGAATGAACGCGTTTTTGGCACTATTCGGATAGCTCCCTAGGCTAGGACCTAACCAATAGTGTTCTTTGCCGTTCTTGTCTCATTACTTGGTCTTGTTCTTATTCTTGGTCTGATTCCTGGTCTTGTTACTAGATTGCTTTATGCATTTTATCTTTAATTTTTTATGAATTTATCGGACGTATCGTAAACAGCCGCCATGTTCTAGTACTAAGAACAAGATCTGCGGTCTGATTCTGTAAAATCGTTATGGAAGATAACGATCGTTATCCGGCACTTTAGCGACAATTTGCGTGTCGACTGATTCCTGTAAAAATGAAAGCGATCGCTATGATAACGAGAATGAAAAAGGAGTCGCTATGCTATGCTATCAAGATACGATAAATGGCGGCCGTAGCGACTATTTTACAGAATCAGGTCGATAACAATAATTTATAACGATTGATATTTCATATCAACGTGATCGCTATCGCTATCATATAGGGGATGACTTCGGGTACCCGGAAACGGTTTGGAACCGGTTCCATTACGACCCGGTTCCCCTTTTTGGAACCGGTTCTATTTTTTTTTTTTTTACCTAAAAGTTGCCAAGGGCCTAGGCACAGACGAGAATAAATGAGCCAGAAACACCCTTGGTTGCAAAATTCTTAGGCCTAGACCTAGGGCTCTATGAATGTTGCATCACAATTTTGACCTTGGCTTAGCCTAGGCCCATGTGTTGTCTTATAATAACATTGCAGAACTTGTTATAACATTTTAATCATATACTACACCTATTTTCACTTTTAAGATCACATAATCCAAACTTTATTTAACAAAAAACGAAAGAAAACAATTTTGTAGGCCATTGTTTGTTCTTGGCTGTTCAATTTAACTTGCATCCTCCCCAAAAGAAGCTTTTGTGGCTGTTTCTACACAGAAGCAGTTCCTACAACGTCTGGGACACGGCTCCGCCCCCTATTGAAATATCGCCCCGCCTTTAATGTTTTCAATCGAAATAAGCCCGCGCAGATTCAAATTTACGAAAATTGAGAAAGAAAAATATGTTAAGGAACCGGTTCCGAACCGGATCCGGCGAGGGTGGATCCGGTTCCAGGATTTTTCGACCCGAAGTCATCCCTACTATCATAGCGACTATTTAACAGAATCGCACTGCAGGTGTCCTTTTCGATTCTTGTTCTCATTCCCAGATTTCGGCGTGTCTCGTTCGTGCGCTCGACTATTCGAGATGCTACTAGCTACGTCATGGATATTATGACGCCTAATGGTGACGTAAAACGAGAATAAGAACAGGGAATGAACGCGTTTTGGCACTATTCGGATAGCTCCTAGGGCCTAGGCCTAGACCCCAGGCTTGTTGTAGGGCAAATAAATATCCAAACCACCGATCTAGGTCCATACAACATTTGTATTTTTAGGCTAGGGTTGCCAGATAGGCCAATCAACAGGCCTATTTCGCGATCTTTTGTTATATTTATAATTTAATAGCGTTGCTCATTGCGGGGATTCTTTCAATATTCCATATGCATTTCGTTGTTGTTTAACCTATTTTCGGTAATTATGCAGTAGGCTATAGGCCTAGGCTACCGCCGCACCGAAAAGTAGGTTGGGGGGGGGGGGGGGGGGGCGAAGTGCCTTGGGGGTGTGCCAAACTGACCATGGTAACAAAAGGCTGTGGCTATTTAACCGTAGACTGTACGGTACTTTTTTGGATGGTGTGCTCCCCTATTAATACACTGTTTTTTTGCACTAAAATCACTGAAAAACAACTACCGTACCCTATTAACGAGAAATAAATGTAAATCAACGCATTATTAATGATTAATGATGTCATTTATAGAAAATGGTATGGAAATATACAATGTTATTCATTAATTTATATACATATTTTACACAAATATTCAGCGATGTCACTGTTCGCACAGGTCGTCGTGTAGGGCATGCGCAGTTCACTCCTCTTTCATTGTACTCACTCCGTACCAACTTTATTCACAAAAATACTCCACCTACAAAACCTTTAACGTCACTATTTAAAAAAAAGGACTTTCAACGGAAAGTAGGCCTATTTTCGTTTGAAATAGCGACGTTAAAGTTTTTTTTTTTTTAAACTATAACAGCAAAAATGTGATTATTAAATTTTGGATTATGAAAGTTATATTATTGTAAGGTTACTAGCACTGAGTGAAACATTCAGAATACAACAAACTTACAAGATGGCTGACAGAAAACAGTGAAATGTGCAAGTGTTTTGTAGGCTAAGTGTAATTAGGGATGACTTCGGGTACCCGGAAACCGGTTCCATTACGATCCGGTTCCCTTTTTTCGGAACCGGTTCTATTTTTAAACTAAAAGTTGCCAAGGGTCTAGGCACAGACGAGAATAAATGAGCCAGAAACACCCGTGGTTGCAAAATTCTTAGGCCTAGGCCTAGGCTCTATGTATGTTGCATCACAATTTTGACCTAGGCTTAGCCTAGGCTTATGTGTTGTGTTATAATAACATTGTAGAACTTGTTAATAACATTTTAATCATATACTTATTCTATTTTTCACGTTTAAGATCACATAATCCAAACTTTATGAACGAAAACGAAAGCAAACAATCTTGTAGGCCATTGTTTGTTCAACTGTTCTCACTTAGCAGTTCTTACAATGTCTGGGACACGGCTCCGCCCCCTATCGAAATTCGAATCGATTATCGCCCCGCCCATGTTTTCAATCGAAATTAGCCCGCGCAGATTCAAATTTACGAAAATTGAGAAAGAAAAATATGTGTAGGAACCGGTTCCGAACCGGATCCGGAGAGGGTGGATCCGGTTCCGGATTTTTCGACCCGAAGTCATCCCTAAGTGTAGGTAATTGACTTGTGTAGGCCTAATTGCATGTTTTCGCGTGTTTAGTGATACCACATCATTATTACTGACCTATTACTCTATGTCATTTATTTCTCATTTATAGTTGTGTTTCAGTGATTTTAGTGCAAAAAAACAGTGTATTAATAGGGGAGCAGTGGAGCACACCAACCGAAAAAGTGCCGACTGTAATACGTTAAATTTAAGCATGCTGTAATTAGGGTGACCAGACGTCCGAAAAATGCGGGACAGTCCCAAATTTGACGCAATTGTGCCGCTTCCCGAAATATTTCGTTTCGGGACGTCTTTTGTCGCGAAATCGGTAAATTCACAATTTTATTTTATTTGCTTTTCAAAAACTTAGAAAATTAGAAATTTCAACTAGAAAATAAAAACAAAAAAGCAATTAATAGAACTTATAGGCCTATCAAGTAAAGAAAGTCCGGACAAGAAATGGCTGAAGATATTTCAATCAGCGTCAAGTAGTAGCTGCAGCGGATGGTCCCCCAAAGCAGCTAGTTTCATTTTGTCCTTAGCATTCCCGTTTCTAATGCTTATTTAGTAAGGGCATTTTCGCTAATGAAGAACAAATGGACTGATTCTCGAAATCGAGGCTTGCCAGAGTTAATTGGCAATGAAATAAAACTTGAGCTTAAACTTATAATTCACGTGCCAAGAGTTTTATAACTTTACTCTTTCCCGAGAAGATGTGCTGAAAAAAGTAAAAAGCTCTAAAAATATGTTTTTTATGTTTTTTCCTAGTATTGACTTTCCTTCTATTTGGAAAATGTTTGTTCCAAGTCAGAGTCATAACTTATAAAAGGTAGGCCTATTGTGTATTTATCTTAATTTTCATTAAAGGCCTTTATGGCTGTGAAGAACAACATTGTTAGTACTTAATTGTCCTTCTATTTGAACAATGTTTGTTCCACATTGAATTTATATCTTGTAAAAAAAAAACCTTACTTACTCCCAACTTTCCAAGCCCCAAAACTCAATACCTAATAATTTTCGCCAGCGTTCGATTTCATTCAGGTTTTTTGGTTTTTGACTACACAAACGACAGTATTTCAGTATTAAATTCAGTTCGATATTTTTTCTGAAACGCTCAGAAATCACTCCAAAAACCCTGATTTAAAAAAAATTCGCCTGCGGCGCTGTTGTTGGGGGGCTCGCCCCCCAAACCCCCCTGCTGTTTTCGCCTGGAAGAGTGTCCCGAAATTCACTCCTGGCCATCTGGTCACCCTAACTGTAATACGGTAAATTTAAGCATGCTATTTTAGCCGTAGACTTCCGGCCGTAATTTGGCTTTTGGCCGTAATAAAAGTGTCGTCCTTCCGTCGTCCTTTTTTGCTGTTTTAGTAACAACAAAAAACATCAAGATCTTTAACGTTGCTATTTTAAACGAAAGTCCTTTTTCGGTTGTCGTCGTCCTTTTTTGCTGTTTTATTAATAACAAAAAACCTTCCAAGACCTTTAACGTTTCTATTTTAAACAAAAGTCCTTTTTAGACTGCCTACCTAGGCTACACGTCGAGGTGTAGAGATAGTGCTTTTCCTTAAAATAGGCCTAGCACTTTTTAAACGCTCTTATCATCTAGAATTGTGTTTGCGACGGGGCCAAATGTAGTGAAATCATTTGCAGAAAAAACATGGACCCAAATAGAATGGTAAAAAAAAACGACCAAACGAAAATTTGAACCGCCTACCTTTCGCATAGAATTCGGACGCGCTACCACTCTGCCACAATGCACCAGGTGATCATATTTGAAGCTATTGGCCTAGTTAGGTGGTATCGTACGGCCTTCGGTTATTTCCGCAGATCTTTGTAGATCTTCGTTTTTGCTACGGACGATTTGTTATTGTTAATTTGTCCGTAGCCTACGGTTAAATAGCCACTTCGGTAACAAAAAGCTTTACCCCCCCCCCCACTTACCTACTTTTAGTCAAAATTGGTTTTTAGGCCTAATGGTGTTTTTTGTGTGCGACGTTATACCCAATAGGGGTACCGTAACATTACGCCTACACTACGCTCAATACAGGAAAGAGGCCTTTTGAAACGGGAGACAAGCAATAGCGATTCTAGTGCAATTGGTGTGACTTAAACCAAAGCCATCTGGAGGTCAAAACATTATTAAAATGCATTAAAGAAGGTGTTAAATCGGGAGACAAGTGACGTTGGTGGATAATCCGAAATTCACTAATTTTAATTGGAGAAATTCCCATCTAGCCCTAACCGTTAATCGTACGATTAATTAGATTAACCTGCGCATTCACGTTGCTTAACGTTGAGATCAAGGTCGAAGAGTGCCAAAATGAAAACAAGTAGGGCCTAGTAAAGTCTATAAATTGTGAAAGTTCACAAAAATGTAGGCCTAGGCTAGTAGGCCTAGCCCTACATGTCAGAAATTTCACTGTTTTTGTATTTAAAATAAGCCTAGGCCTAGACAAATTTGTTATGTGCATTACTGGATCTCATCTAGGCCCTATTTAAAATAAAATCCAGACAGCAGGCTATGTCTTTCTTATGCATACAAATCCAATCGGTAGGCCTAGGCCTACTTAAAATCGGGACAATTCCGATTTATTGGGACGTCTGTCAACCCTAGTGTAGGCCCTAGGCCTATTTACGTAGGCTAGTTAAGTCCTGGGCATTGGTGTCCTATAATCATGAGGTGTAGGGTTGGCCAGAGGTCTAGACCTACCATTAGGTACATCCTGGACCTAGTAAATAGAAGACCGGGTTCAAGTCCCAGTCTGGTTGGAGGTTGGCCTAAATGAATTAGGCCTATACAACCCATTATTTATTATATTTTAGGCCGAGCTTCCTCTGGGCCCCTACTCAGTCTCAACTAGTTGTGCCAAAATGAACACCGCCGATGATGGTGAACCATTTGTCATCAAGACTGAGTTTCCTGCCAATACCGACCACGTTGAGCTTGGGGGTAAGAAAATATGATTCTAGGCCAGTTGTTGGATGAGCAAAGCGAAGACTTCAATTTGACTTGTGTATTTTTGTTTGTTTTTTTACTTACTACCCTATGTTACCCCAAAAAAAAATAGCTCGAGTGTTTTGTTTTTGTTAGTTTTTTTGTCTGTTTGTTCGCTCTCTACTGGGCAAACGGCATGTGCGATCTTGTTGAAAATTGGAGGGGACCTTCGAAATCTCAAAACTTAGAGCTGTAGTGTTTTTTGGTACAATCGAAAAATATTTCTCATAAATATCGTACTTTTACCATTTTTTTCGATTTTTAGTGCGATATTTTCGTGATATTTGGTAAACGTATAATCCGATATTGATGAAACTTTATGGGAACGTTTAAAATCACCGAAATCATATTATATGTTCATGATTTTAGAGACACTTGAAGAAATATTTATTTAATATATCGTACTTTTACGATATTTCTCGGTTCTTAATACAATATTTTTGTGATATTTGGGCCGATTTTGCCCAAATCGGGTGGGGCTACAACGTTCATAATTTATATTGACATCAAGATTCTGGTGATGTAGTGCCTCTAGAAAGAAAAAGTTGAACACGTTGGTCAAAATTCATAGAAATAAAGGTTTTACTATGAGCCTTTTACAGGTGTATAATGAACAAGTAATATCAAGTAGCCCTAACTATAGAAAAAGAAAAAAGTGAGGAGATTCCACATAAAAACGTAATCATTGGACAGAAATATTCCAAAAAAAGCTCATCCATCAGGCATCAACGCGACTGGAAAAAGCGTTCGCGAAGCGGCCTAGTTATTAAAACCCTTTTTATAGCACCTTTCACCACAAACCATCACCACCATTGATCCAACCATTCTTCACTGTCGTTGTAGACACAACTGTTCACACAACCGATTATCTTTTAATAGTAGTGACTAGGCAAACTAGGCTTATACCTAGTGATGAAATTTTCATGATAATTTTCAAACTGTTCCCAGCCTATGTTAAGTAGCTACGGGTAGTTAAGTAAAGCTAAAATACTTTTTTACACAGCTAAATTTCGAAACAAAATTGTAGCTTCCTAGGACATTAAGGCCTCGCTACCGTGCTTGGGTTTGACGCGTGACATGGCCAGTAATAAAACATAAGCTACCGGTACTGGTTAGGACATGAGGTTTTTATTATTAAGCGAGCGAAGCGAGCGTTTCCATTTGACTCTGCCGGAAAAATTAGTCACTGTTTTTTTTTGTTTTTTTGTTTGTTTGTTTGTATGTCTCGCCATAACGTTCGAACGGAGGCTCGGATCGAGTTGAAATTTTGACCATCCGCAAGCTTCGTTCTCGATTGAATGCCATTAGTTTTGTGGCAAAATCGTTCAAAAAGTTTAAAAAGTTACATTAAAGTTAATCGAAAGTTTTTTTTTCAAACTAAACGGCGACAAAATCTGAGATAGCCGAATCATTTAGAATGTCCGTCCGGTCATGAATATGTTAATTTTATTTTGATCCGATAAGTAGTGCCTAGATGGAAATTACATAATACTAACAAAAGTAACGTTGCCATGGCAACGAAAAGACGCGCGAAGTTTCTAATGCACTGCCACCTCGAAGTAATCAAAATACTTTCGAGGAAGCAGTCTATTATTTGTCACCAAAGAGTTTAAATAGTTTTCCCAAGGAGTCAAGGTCCTCTAGATGGCAGTGGATTTTATCCACAAACTAAAGGTTTACACATGGGTTTACCCAAATACCTTGGCAATAATAAATAATATTGGAAACATGGCCCTGTGGACAGCGAACGTCGCAAATTTTAAAATTTAAAAAAATGTACAATGTGGGTGTGGGGTCTGGCTATAGCACGTGCTCGCTTATCAACGCGTCAAACTGAGCGTTTCCTAGTTATTTATTTAGGCCTATTTATTTATTTTATAACGTCTAGGGGCCTATCCTATTCAGTTAAAAAAACTGATTACAAAGGACAACTAAATAAATCTTATTACATAGGCCTAGATGTACACAACAATGAACTACAGTTTAGTAAATATTTGAAATAGTTACCTACAACAAACAATGCATTTAAACACAACAATTTTGATAACAAATAAAAAGGTTATTAAATGCAATTAATTAATGAATCAAATCGGCCTATAGGTCAATTCCTCGGTAACAGAATTACCAATCAGACAGATTTAACACATTGTAATTATTCATACTGATTATTGCTACGGTGGTAAGTTTTTGCACATCTTATAGGCCTTAATTGCAAATATCAACTAGAAGTTTCTTTAAAAATACTTATATTTAATTGATATCAAGCTAATTATGTCCCTTGTAACAGAATTACATAGAAAAAGTTGGTCAATCAATCAGAAATTCCTGTGAATTGAGTTAAGGCTGGATGTCCCCATAGCGCTCTGTATGTGCAGAGGTCTACTAAATATTTTTTAAAAGCACTTTCCTGTCGTCTAAAATCTTCCAAATTTTGCAGTGAAACAGACGAAGGATCGAAATTTGTCATACTATCTTTACAATTAGCATACATTGTTTTGATTTTAAATGGGACTCATTAATCTACAAGAAAAACAAAAGAATGAACGGCTCATGAGATAAATATGTGATTTTTTCACACACAATATTTTAAATTACTATTTTCAGTTCCACCACGAAGTATCAATAGTCTCATTAATACGGAAGACTCTTAAATCAATATAAACAGTTTTCGCGCGTTTCAATTTAATGTACGTCTGTGAACTCGCGCTCTGGGTTTTGTGGCAATATTAGGAACTCTGTGAACGTTTCTTCCAGACAGACAAAAGAGCAGCCTATGAAAAGATAGCCAAGCGGAGCTCTTGACCCTTCTATGGGTTGCAGTTACAGGTCAAAGCAAAGTCTCTCGTCTTGTTATGAATGGCATGAGACTACAATGACTGTATAAATTAGTTTTCAACTACCATGTCCAAACAGCTTTTCTGGTCTGAACAAATTGAGAAGAGTTCGTGGATTTAGAATAGCTCAAAAGACCAAATTGAAGTCCTCTTGGGCTACATAATTTATAATTTGTATAACTATTTTTAGCACTTACATACTAATAATCAAATATTACCAATCAATGGACAACTAGTCAAAGGCTAGCTAGTTCCGAAAAATCCAACAGATAGCGCCGCGAACTGTGGGACAAGCTGCAACCTAAGTGTGGTTGGCGCAATGGACTTCAACGTGTTTTTACGCCCGTACGGGTGGAAAAAATCCTTGAAAAATATGTTATTTTTTAGAATGGGCTTAGCCAAAGACTATGTAGATCAAGAAGGAAGCCAGCTGCTTTTTAGGGAAGGCTGTTGTATTGTCCTATGTTATGTCCTAGAGGATGTGTGGACTTCGGAAAACGGTGGTCATCATAGTCCCTATACCTTTGGGTTTAGAATGATTATAAACCCAAAGCCTTTACTCTAGAAAGTATTTTTTAAAGTTTAGTCTCAGGTTTAGGCCAACATAATTTATTATTCTCAGTTCACAAGATCATATCGTAAAAAGTAGGCCTGGGTTTAACTCTAGGGGTAGGCGGAGGCCTAGGTTCTTATCCTAGGCCTACACGGCTAGGACTAGACACACCTCTTTGCTAAGATTTAGGCCTAGAAATGTACCCCTCTTTATAATTTATACACAGTTTAGGCCTTTAACCTTGGAAGCTTTGGACCTAGGCCTACCTTAAAAGCAAAATCAAGGCTATACTGTTAGTTTTAACCTACCAAATAAAGAGGCTATGCCTAGGTGTTATTTTCCTTTTCATATAGGCCTACCCTAACTACTAGATGTAGGCCTACTTTTACTATCTTAGGGGTCAACTGTGTTATGTAAACACTAGGAAAACGCTAAAGTCCCGCCGCGTTGATGATGAGCTTTTAAAAAGTTTTTAGTTTGCGTAGGATATCTTTACTTTGCAAGTGCTTTGTTTTGCTGCCTACGCATTGTTGGTGAATGTTGTCAAGTTTGTAAACATAACGACTTACCACCATCTTTTTCTATATTTTATATGCCTATTATAAGTTAATTCAGTATTCAAGTGTACCTAAATGAGGCAAATACTAAAATTATAAGAATGTCATTAAATGATTACTCATAACTTCCTTGAGAGCCTTCGCAATATTTCGGTCTCACCGGCCCAAATATGGTCGAAAAGGCAATTGAGATTTAATTAGGCTTGAACGGTCAGCGCCAGTCTGACGGCTCTAAAACCTATTTTGTCACGTACAGGAAGACATAAACTATAAGTTTTACGACGCTTAGTCAGCCACAAGTTGTAACAAAGTCATGTATAGGACGTTCAGATTCACTATAGTTCTTTTAAAAATTTCATTAAAATTTTCAGTTAACATGTAAAGAGGCAATAGGTGGTATTTTTTTTAAGAAGGGCACCCTTCTAAAAGTTACGAACAGAGAGGCTAAGGGGTAAAAGTGACATCATAGGCAAACCCGTGAGAGCAGGGATTTTTGGGGCGGGGACATTTCCCTGTCGGGGAGACGGTGTTGGACGCGTTGATAGGGGCTTGAAGCACGGCCGCGATTCGCGATGACAGAATTTTTTGAGTATTGATAGAGGCCCATAGCTTGGGGTAGAGTATGACAGTTTTTCTAATAAGTCCACGCGGCAATGTAATTTTGGGGGTAAATTTTGTGTTTTGGGGAATTTGGGTTTTTAATTACGAGCCATCAAGAGTGCTACCTGGCCCCCCGTCTCTAGAACTACCGGGATCACGACGAGACCAATGGGACTGGTAAAATCACACTCATATTTACTGCCCAAGAATTTAATAAATAATACTTTTGTTAGAATATTTCCTTGTAGACATTTTTTTATTCAATATTAAAAAACCCACGCGCAATATACGACAGGTGTAAAAAGGGAACAAAGCTTAAAGCTAGTAAACCTTGTAAATGAACACGCGTTCTAGGCCAAACATGCCAATTCCGCGCGAGTGAGCGACCTAAACGGCCTCGCAATAAGGTACGTCTTGATGCTCGCAAGTGAACAAATACAAGAAGTCAAAAAGACTAGAACTGAACAGTAATTAATACATAAACCAAAATTAAGATGGGGGAATTCAGAAACCCACCCAATACCCCAATGGGCATCTGTTTTGTCTAAATCTTGGACTGAGTGGAAGAGTGTTTGACATTTTTAGACAGCAGCCGGTCATAAAGACAAACAGACAAGGTTCAAGTCAGATGTTTCTGAATTCGTTGGTTTCGAAGCAGTTCGTGTTTAAATACTTTTGGATTAACAGACCCACAGGACATTAAATACAGTTAAAAAAGTTTGACGAAAGTCTCCCAAAAAAGAATTAGCAATTGAGTTACATAATTTTTTTCTCGTCACACAAAGCCGGGAAGACTTCGATGAGTTCGGACTGAGTTAAAAAATGTGCAGAAACCTTGAACTGGGAAATGTCTATGACAACTTTCAAAAGGGCTAATAATCTTTGAATTAGCAACAAAAAACTACAAAGAGTTTACAAAGGAAATAAAATTTAAATCCTTGCTAGATGTATCGAACTGTGTCGGCTCTGAAGTTATAAAAATCAAGTACAAACACTACATGAAGTAGGGGGGGTCCATAAAGTCAGTACAGTCCGTACAAAAAGGGGGTACACAAAACCTAACCAAAAAAGTGGCAAAAAACCAAGACAAAGCAGTCCAGGCCAAGAGAGCAACAAGGGGGGGGGTCAGAACAGCAATGTCAATCCAATCCGGGGTCTCCAAATCAAATTTTTGACTGTCGACGCTGTGGATACAATCTGCTTCGGAAAGTCCCCAGCTAGGGAAAAAAATTGAAACACTCCCAAGGTAAATCTTTTGCATCAGTGGCAAGAAAAAAAGGGAAAAAGTATTGCTGCATTTCTCAAAAGAGAAAACAACAAAAATCTGACAATGAAAATATTTTCTTTGTAGGATCTTGTCTAGTGAGTCAAAAACATTTTGAAAATTTTGGACTCAATCATTGGAGGACACTCTAAAAAATCAAGTTTAAACTGACACGGGGGCGAAGTGAATGTAATTCCTTCCAAACCATAGACCAATGGGGTTATCAGACAAAGTGACGGGGACCTAAAATAGTCCTTCGTCATATAAAAACTTTAAAATTAAAGGGCCAAAAGGGAAAAAATTGAGTTTGTTTGTTCAAAGAGCAACAGAGAATCAAAAAAATTAAGTTTTGTAGTACAAACACAGTTTCCTACCTATACTGGATTAAAAGCGTGTAGAACTAAACTTAATTTCTCTTTTGGGAACTGTCGCACAGAGATAAACAGTCAGTAAAGTGATAAAAAACACATAAGTGTGTAGTGGAGAGTGAAAAAGCCTTCACCAAAAAATTGTGGTGGTTAAAACTACCCTTTCCATCCACAAAACCCAAAAATAAGAATGGTTCGGAAAATTAAAAGATGTTTTCGGGGGTTAGGTCAATTTCAAAGGTACAAAATAGAATTAAAACCTAATTCTGAGGGTGTAATACATCCACCTAGACTATACCAACATGTTAAACCCCAGAGTGAAAGAAGCACTAGAAAAGCTAGAAAAAAAAGGGTATAATAAAAAAAGTTGATACGCTACTGACGGGTGAAAAATTTTGGTAATTGTAAAAAAACCAAAATGGTCACTTGGGTTATGTCTAGACCCATTGAGAAAATAAGGCAATAAAAAGATTCATCATATTTTCCCAACTGCGAAGATATAGCTTGAAAAGGGCCCCGGAAAATAGTTTTTTCTGTACCGATCTCAAGGATGGGTTTTTTCAAATAAAAATGACCCTGAAAGCTTAAGCTTTGCCTTTCACCAGTTTTTGGGCCCGCTATAGTTAAGCGTTACCATTTGTATTTCAATTTGCCCCGGGAGGGGGTTTAAAAAAGAAAATAAAGACATTTTTGGTGACTTTGTGGTTTTACACACTTTTTTGTGATTGTTAATTTTAGCAAGTTTAGAAGTGAACATGATAAAATCTTTCTTTAGGTTTTGGAAAGGGCAAGAACCAAAAATGTAATTTTTAATGAAAAAAAAGTTTCAGTCAAAGTAAGGAATTCAATAGTTTGGGCATGTATATCAGAGGATGGCCCCAAAAACCCAATGAAAATGTATCAAGGGGTAAAAACTGCCAACTCCCAAATCTAAAAAAAAATCTAATGCATTTTTGGGCATGGTTAAAAACCTGCCAAATTCATTCCTAACATGGTCAGTCGCAAACACTTTCGTGTCTACTTAAAGATAACGTTGAGTTCCATTGGGGTGCAAATCATGACAAAGCACTGTCTGAGCTCAAAATTAAACTGTGAACGCCCCTATAAACTTTTTTTATGCTCACAACCTTTATGCATTAAAAACCGATGCCTCTAAAGACGGATTGGGTTGTTGTTTTTTCAAAACAATCATCCAATCCTTATGCTTCTCGAGCTTTTACAGAGCAGAATTAGATTTTGCTCAAAATTTAAAAAAAAATTCGGGAATAGTGTTCTCGTGAAAATTTCATAAATACATATAGGTCAGGGAATCGAAGTCCAGTCAGACCACAAACCATTAGAGTCAATCCTAAAAAAAAAATCAATTTGACAACATCGCGCCTGCAGCGTATGCTCCTAAAGCTACGCGCTATCAACTAGTTGTTACTTACGTTCCAGGAAAATTGAGTTCCTCGCAGACACGTTGTCGAGAGCGATTTAATAGAAACCCGTAACTTCAGACCCAGAAATGGATGTGTATCCCCTGCTATCAGCAAGTATTTTCCTGTATCTAATGATCGAGAGTAGCACTACAAGAAGCCCCTAAGATGACCAAGCCTTTTCAAAAACTAATAGATTAACGCAGAAGGTTGGCCATTTTTAAAAAATAAGTGTCCAGAAAATGTCAGAATTATTGGCACAGAAAAAAATGACATTTTCCCTAGATGAGGTCAGTTTTTGTTTAAAAAAAAATCATAGTGCCTCTGTCTCAAAGACAGATAATTTCAATGTAATCCATGAAAGCCATCAAGGCTTTCAAAAATCAAAAAACAATGATTCGACCAACTTGTATTGGCCGGGGAAACAATGTGCAAAAAGAACAAACTGTTCTAAACGTAGGGATGTGAACAACATCGGGCTTTCAATCAAAAAGAGCCTCTAATACCCCTCCTGTTTTCCAGAAAAGTGTTGGGAAAACAGGTTTTTGTTTGGGCTATTTTTATCTAAATCATAAAAAAATACTAGTTTTTACTGATTTTTAGTAATGGGGTTTGGGAAAAATTACAGGTAGAGTCAAAAACAGCCGCGAAAAAATTTTAGAAACTTTAAAACTTTTTTTGCACTTTTGGGGATACCAGATAAAATCATGTCAGACAACATCCATTTGCGAGCAATGATCAAAAACATTTTCAAGTGATGGGGGATAAACTTTAAACACGCTAGCCCCCCACATCCCAAGTGGGAAGGATTTGCTGAAGCTCAGTTTAGACGGCTAAGAGCTGATTAAAAAAAGGCAGAAGATGGAAAAAAATATCCATGTAGCACTATTAAACTATAGAAACACTCCCGTAGCAGGACTTTTTATGTCACCTGCTCAGCTATTGCTGAAAGACGTCTAAAAACTAAGCTGCCGGTAAATTTCCCTATTAGGGTCTTCTCTTCCCTTTTAATGTAGAGAGGAGATTTAAAGAAAAAGAAGCTATCATGAAAACTGTTCATGACCGAGGGGGAAAGAGTAAAACCATTGTCACCAGGACAAAAATGTTTGCATTAGAAAAAATAAAATGGCAACCTGCCATTGTATAGTAAGCATAGCGCACCTAGTCATATATAGTTTAAAACCAAGAAGGAAGTATGCTTTGGAAATAGAAAGATATTCTTGAGTCGGCATACCTGGTTAAAAATAATCATAATGATCAGTATTTGATGTTGATGACAATCACGACAGCCTCACTGTTTTGGGCCCGAGATAGGGCCCCTCCTAAACAACAAAAGGGACTCACCTAGGCCCAGAGTGCTATCAGGCGTCCTATTTGATTTAAGATTACTGTTTGTATTTCTTTAAAATTTCTTTAATATGTGAACAAGTAACATTGTGTTCAGTGAAAATAAAATAATTTGTATTTTCAATAACATTATATGTAATTTAATTAATATTATAAAATTAATCTGGTGAATGTAACTCGAGGGGGGGGTTTTTGTATTTTAATTTTGTTTTTAAAATTTCGAGCCCCTCAAGAGTGCTACCTGGGGCCGTTTTAGAACTACCCGGTCACAACGAGCCAATGGCTGACTGGTAGAATCACACTCAATTTTCTGTACCAAGTAATTAATAAAAAATACTGTTGTTTGAATCATATTCCGTGTAGACTATTTTATTTTTAAATTTTAAACCCACGCGCAATATACGACAGTCAACGAGTAAAAGAGTGTATGGTTGGTTGGAATATAATTAAAAATGTAATTGAAGTAGTTTTGGTGTTGTAAAAGCGTAAAGTCTCTAGTGTCTCATGGTCATAAAAAAAGACCAAAGTTTTTTAATTAAATTTTGTCTCAGGAAAGTATCGAATGCGTCATGGTCATCTAACAGACCCAAAGTTTTTTAATTTAAATTTGTCACAGGATAAGTTACTAACCCGGTTTTAACAGACTGTGTAACCGAGTTCCAAAAAGAGTGAAGTGACATCGGAAACGTCAATTTCCCTTTTAAGTGCATCAAAACACCCAAACCCCAAGTTCCCCCAAAAAATCCCCCCCCTTCAAACGTCGTAACTGCAGAAACCCTAAAGGATCGGGGGGGAGAAGGGGACTTTTGGTGGATAATCCGAAATTCAAAATTTTTAAATTTTGGGAGAAATTCCCATCTACCCTTTAACCCTTTTAACTTTACGTTTAAAATTAGTTTAACCCTGGGGCTTTTCACTTTTGTTTTTTTAACGTTGGGGATAAAGGGTCGAAAAAGGGGGCCAAAAAAATGAAAACAAGTAGGGCCTGTAAAGTCAAAAATTTGTGAAAGTTCAAAAAAATGTGGGCCCCCTAGGTAGTGGGCCCCCTACCCCCTACATGTCAGAAATTTCACTTTTTTTGTTTTTAAAAATAAGCCTAGGCTTAGACAAATTTTTTATGTGCAATTACTGGATCTCATCTGGGCCTATTTAAAAAAAAAACCCGGGACAGCGGGGCTATGCCCTTTTTTATGCATTACAAATCCAAGGGGGTTGGGGCCTAGGCCTATTTAAAAAATCGGGAAATTCGATTTTTTTGGGGACGTTTGTCAACCCTAGTGTGGGCCCCTAGGCCTTTTTCCCCTTTTAGGCTAGTTAATTTCCTGGGCTTTGGGGGTCCTATAATCATGAGGTGTGGGTTTGGGGCCAGGGGTTTTAGCCCTTTACCATTAGGTCCCACCCCTGGACCTAGTAAATAGAAGACCGGTTTAATTCCCAGTCTGGTTGGGGGTTTGGGCCCCTAAATGAATTAGGCCTATACAACCCATTATTTTTTTATTTTTTAGGCCGAGCTTCCTCGGGGCCCCTTTACTCAGTTTTCAACTAGTTTTGTCCCAAAAAATGAACCCCGCCGATGATGGTGAAACCAGGGGTCATCAAGACGGGGTTTCCTGCCAATACCGACCACGTTGAGGGGGGGGGTTTAAAAAATTTATGTTTTCCTGGGCCCAGTTGTTGGATGAGCAAAGCGAAGGATTTTCAATTTAAATTTTGTGATTTTTGTTTTTTTTTTACAAACCCCCCTATTTTCCCCCCAAAAAAAAAAATAGCTCGATTTTGTTTTGTTTTTTTTTTATTTTTTTTGTCTGTTTGTTCGCCTCTACTGGGCAAAACGGCATGGCGACCCTTTTTTAAAAATTTGGGGAGGGGCCCTTCGAAATCTCAAACCCTAAAACCCGTTTTGTTTTTTGGGAAACAATCAAAAGAAATATTTTTCAAAAAATATCGTACTTTTAAAATTTTTTTTTCGTTTTTTTTAGTGCGATTTTTTTCTTTGATATTTGTTAAACGTTTAATCCGTATTGATGAAAATTTATGGGGTTAACTTTTTAAAATCACCAAAATCATTTTAATGTTATGTTTTTTTTAGAGACATTTGAAAAAAAATATTTATTATGGGAGACGTATTTTTACGATTTTTTCTAGGGTTTTTTAATACAATTTTTTTTGTGATATTTGGGCCGTTTTTGCCCAAATGGGGGTTGGGGCTACAACGTTCATAATTTATATTGACAAAAAAGATTAGGGTTGATATAGTGCCTTTTGAAAAAAAAAAAATTTTTAAAAAAAAGTTGGTCAAAATTATAAAAATAAAGGTTTTAATAAAAACCCTTTTACAGGTTTTATAATGAAAAAGGGAAATTTATCAAAGCCCAAACCCATAGAAAAGAAAAAAGTGGGGAGTTTCCCAACAAAAAAAACGTAATCATTGGACAGAAATATTCCAAAAAAAGTTTTAATCCATCGGGCCCATCAACGCGCCCGGGAAAAAAAACCCGGTTCGGGGAAGCGGCCTAGTTTTTAAAACCTTTTGATAGCCCCTTTTCACCACAAACCTTCACCACCATTGACCCAAAACCATTCTTCACTGTCTTTGTAGACAAAAACGTTAAACAAAAACCCCGGATTATTTTTTTAATATTTGGGTGACTAGGCAAACTAGGTTTTATACCAGTGATAAAATTTTTAATGATAATTTTCAAACTGTTCCCGGGCCCTATTTTAAGTAGCTCCCGGGTATTTAATTTAAAGAAAAAATATTTTTTTCCACAGCTAAATTTCGAAAAAAAAATTGTACCCTTCCAAGGACATTAAGGCCTCGTACCTTTGTTTGGTTAGAGGGTGCCCATGGCCAGTAAAAAAAACTTTAAGCAAAGGGTACTGGTTGGGGAAAATGGGGTTTTTTATTTTTTAAGCAAAGCGAACCCGAGCTTTTCCCATTTGACTCTGCCGGGAAAAAATTAGTCACTTTTTTTTTTTTGTTTTTTTTTTGTTTGTTGAAATGTCTCCCCAAATAACGTTCGAAGGGAAAGGCTCGGATCGATTTAAAATTTTTTTACCATCCGCAAGCTTCGTTTGGGATTGAATCCCATTAGTTTTGTGGAAAAAATCGTTCAAAAATTTTTAAAAAGTTACATTAAATTTAATCGAAAGTTTTTTTTTAAAAACTAAAGGGCCCGAAAAATCTAAAGATACCCAAAATCTTTGAAGTCCGTCGGTCCCCAAATATTTTAATTTTTTTTTGGACCCGATAAGTAGTCCCTTTAGATGGAAATTACAAAAATACCGGAAAACAAAAGTAACTTTCCCAATGGCAAGAAAAGACGCGCAAATTTTCTAAGAACTGCCCCCCGAAGAACAAAATATTTCGGGGAACCCGGGTCTTTTTATTTGTCAAAAAAGGGATTTTAAAATATTTTTCCCCAAGGAGCCCAAGGGGTCCTTTTTGGGGGGGTGGCAGTGGATTTTATCCAAAAAACAAAAAGGTTTACACATGGGTTTCCCCAAAATTACCTTGGCAAAAAAAATAATATTGGAAACAGGGCCCCTTTGGGAAAACGAACGTGGGAAAATTTTTAAAAATTTTAAAAAAAAGTAAAATGTGGGTTTGGGGGCTGGTATAGCCTGCTCGCTTATCAAGGGTTTCCAAAACTGGAGCTTTTTCCCAGTTATTTTTTTTAGGCCAAATTTTTTATTTTTAAAACGTCTAGGGGCCTATCCTATTCAGTTAAAAAAACGGGTTTTAAAAAGGGGAAACTAAATAAATCTTATTACATAGGCCTAGATTTTAAAACCAACAAGGGAACTACAGTTTAGTAAATATTTGAAATATTTAACCCTTACAACAAACAATGCTTTTAAAAACACAAAAAATTTTTGATAAAAAATAAAAAGGTTATTAAATGAAAATTAAATTAATGAATAAAAATGGGCCCATGGGGTAAAATTCCTCGGTAACAAAATTTAACCAATCAGACAGTTTTAAACCCACATTGAAAATTATTCATACGGGTTATTGCTACGGGGGAAAAAGTTTTTCCCACATCTTATGGGCCCAAAATTTGCAAATACAACTAGAATTTTCTTTAAAAATATTTATTTTTAAATTTTGATACAAGCTAATTGGGGGCCGTTGTAACGAATTACATAAAAAAATTTGGGTTCAAAAATTTAGAAATTCCTGTGAATTGATTTAAAGGGCCGGAATGTCCCCATAGCGCTCTGTATGGGAAAGAGGTCTACTAAAATTTTTTAAAAGAAATTTTCCTGTGTCTAAAATTTTCCCAAAATTTTTGCAGGGAAACAGACAAAGGGACAAAATTTTGGTAATCTATTTTTAAAAATTAGCTTTACTTTGGTTTGTTTTTAAAGGGGACTCTTTAAATTTAAAAGAAAAACAAAAAAAGGGAAAGGGCTCATGAGATAAATAGGGGTGTTTTTTTTCCACAAATTTTTTAAAATTACTTTTTTCAGTTCCCCCACGAAGTTTTCAATATTTCCTTTAATGGGAAGACTTTTTAAACCCAATATAAACAGTTTTTCCCCGCGTTTAAATTTTAATGTACGTTGTGAATCGCGCTCAGGGTTTTTGGGGGCAATTTTTAGGAACTCGTGAACGTTTCTTCCAGAAAGACAAAAGAGCAGCCTTTTGAAAAGATGGCCCAAGCGGACCCTCTTGACCCTTCATGGGTTGCATTTAAACGGGGTAAAAGAAATTTCTCTCGTCTTTTTTATGAATGGCATGAGATTTACAATGACTGTATAAATTATTTTTAAAAATACCATGTCCAAACAGCTTTTTGGCCCTAAAACAAATGAGAAGATTTCGGGATTTAAAATTTAGCTCAAAAGCCCAAAATTTTGAAGCCCCTTTTTGGGCTACTAATTTATAATTGTAAAACTTTTTTTAGCATTACTTTACTAATAATAAAAATTTTCCCAAATCAAGGGAAAAAACCTAGTAAAAGGGCGGGTTTAGCTAGTTCCAAAAAAAACCCCAACAGTTTAGCGCCCCCGAACCGTGGGAAAAGCTGAAACCCTAAGTGGGTTGGCGCAATGATTTAAAGTGTTTTTACGCCCTAGGGTGGGAAAAAAAAAAACCCTTGAAAAAATTTTTTTTTTAAAGAATGGGCTTACCAAAGACTATGTAGATCAAGAAGGAAGCCACCCTGCTTTTTGGGGAAGGCTTTTTGTATTTTTCCTATGTTATGTCCTGAGGAGTGTGGACTTGGGGAAAACGGTGGTCACATAGCCCCAAACCCTTTTGGGGTTTAGAAGTTTTTAAACCCAAACCCTTTAAACCCTAGAAATTTTTTTTAAAAGGTTTAGTTCGGGTTTTAGGCCAACATAATTTATTTTTCTCAGTTCACAGTTTCATATCAAAAAAAGTAGGCCGGGGTTTTAAAACTCTGGGGGGTAGGGGGAAAGGGGCCCCTAGGGTTCTACCCTTTGGGCCCCTACAGGGGTTTAGGACTAGACACACCTCTTTCCCAAGATTTAGGCCTAAAAAATTACCCCTTTTTTAAAAATTATACAAAATTTTGGGCCCTTTTAAACCCTTTAAATTTTGGACCCTAGGCCCCCTTTTTAAAAGAAAAATAAAGGGGCTATACTGTTAGTTTTAACCTACCAATAAGCAGAGGCTATGCCTAGGTGTTATTTTCCTTTTCAAAAATGGGGCCTACCCTAATACTAGATGTAGGCCTACTTTTACTATCTTGGGGGTCAACTGTTTTATGAAAAAACACTGGGAAAACGCTAAAGTCCCGCCGCTTTTGATGATGAGCTTTTAAAAATTTTTTATTTTTGGTGGGAATTTTTATTTTGGGAAAAGTCCCTTTTTTTTGCTCCCTTTACGCATTTTTGGGTGAATGGTGTCAAGTTTGTAAAAAACGACAAACCACCTTTTTTTTTCTTATTTTTATGCCTTTTAAAATTTTTAATTCAGAAATTAAGGTACCAAATGAGGCAAATACTAAAATTATAAGAATGTCTTTAAATGATTACCATAATTTCCCCTTAAAGAGCCTTCGCAATATTCGGCCCTTCACCGGCCCAAAAATTTTGGTCAAAAAAGGAAATTTGAGATTTAATTGGGCTTGAACGGTCAGCCCCCAGTCAAACGGCTCTAAAACCTTTTTTTGCACGTACGGAAAGACATAAAACTATAAGTTTTAGGGAACGCTTAGTCAGCCCCAATTTGTAAAAAAGTCATGTATAGGGGACGTCAGTTTTTCACTATAGTTTTTTTTAAAAATTTCTTTAAAAAATTTCCCCCCCCCAGTTAACATGTAAAGAGGAAAATAGGGGGGTATTTGTTTTAAGAAGGGCACCCTTCTAAAAGTTACAAAACAGAGAGGCTAAATTTTTTAAAAAGGGGACATCATAGGCGAACCCTTTGAGAGCAGGGATTTTTTGGGGCGGGGACATTTGGTGTCGGGGAGACGGGTGTTGGACGCGTTGATAGGGGCTTAAAGGGCACGGGCCGCGATTCGCGATGACAGAAATTTTTTGAGTATTGATAGAGGCCCATAGTTTTGGGGAAAGAGTATGACAGTATTTCTAATAAGTCCACGGGGGGGCCAATTTTAATTTTGGGGGTCAATTTTGTGTTTTTGGGAATTGGGAAAAAATTACGAGCCATCAAGAGTGCTACCTGGGGGGCCGTCTCTAGAAACTCCCCGGGATCACGACGAGACGCAATGGGACGGGTTTAAAATCACACTCATATTTACTGCCCAAAAAAATTTAAATAAATAATACTTTTGTTAAAATTTATTTTCCCACTTTGTAGACATTTTTTTATTCAATATTATAAAACCCAGGGGCGCAATATAGGGACAGGGTGTCAAAAGGGAAAAACAAAGTTTAAAAAGCTAGTAAACCTGTTTTTAAAAGTGAACACGCGATTCTAGGCCAAAAAATGCCAATTCCGCGCAAAGGTAAAGCGACCTAAACAGGGCCTCCCCAATAAGGTACGTGCTTGATGCTCGCAAGTGAACAAATAAAAGGGAAGTCAAAAAAGCCCTAAAAACCTGAACAGTAATTTAATACATAAACCAAAAAATTTAAAAGAGGGGGGAAAATTCAAAAAAGCCACCCAATACCCCAGAGGGAAAGAAATCTGCTTTGTCAAAATTTCTTGGACTGGGGTGGAAAAGGTGTTTGACATTTTTATGACAGAAACCCGGGGTCTTTAAAGGGACAAACAGACAAGGTTCAAGTCAGATGTTTCTAAATTTCCCCTTTTTGGTTTGGGAAGCAGTTCGTGTTTAAATACGTTTGGATTAACGGGACGCCAAAAAGGGACATTAAATAAAAGTTAAAAAATTTTGGGACGAAAGGTCTACCAAAAAAAAAATTAGAAATTTTGATTTTACATAATTTTTTTCTCGTCACAAAAAAGCCGGGAAGAGCTTCGATGGGGTTCGGACTGGGGTTAAAAAATTTTTGCAGCAACCTTGAACTAGGAGTGTCTAGGGACAACTTTCAAAGGGCTAAAATAATCTTTTGGAATTAGCAAAAAACAACTACAAGAGAGTTTACTAAGTAAATCAAAGTTTTTCACTTGCTAGATGTATCGAATTTTTTGTGTCGGCTCTGAAGTTAGAAAAAAATCAAGTAAAAAAACACTACATGAAGTAGGGGGGGTCCATAAAGTAAAGTACAGTCCGTACAAAAAGGAGGTACACAAAAACCAAAACCGAAAAAGGGGGCAAAAAACCAAGATCAAAAGCGGGTCCAGGCCAAGCAGAGAAACCCAAGGGGGGGGGTCAGAACAGCAGATGTAAATTTCCAAATCCGGGGTCTCCAATCAAATTTTTGACTGTCGACGCTGTGGATACAATCATGCTTCGGGCAAGTCCCCAGCTAGGGAAAAAATTTTTGAAACCCACTCCCAAGGGGGTAAAAATCTTTTGGCATCAGTGGAAAGGGAAAAAAAGGGAAAAGAAATTGCTGCATTTTCTCAAAAGAGAAAACAACAAAAATCGGGAACAATGAAAATAGTTTCTTTTTTAGGATCTTTTGTTTTAGTGATTTCAAAAACATTTTGAAAATTTTGGGACTCAATCATTGGGGGAAAACACTCAAAAGAAAATCAAGTTTAAACTGACACGGGGGCGAAGTGAATGTAATTCCTTCCAAACTCATGGGCCCCAATGGGGTTATCAGACAAAGTGACGGGGACACTAAAATAGTCCTTCTGTCAAAATGGAAAATTTTAAAAAATTAAGGCCAAAAGGGAAAAAATTGGAGTTTGTTTGTTCAAAGAGCAACAGAAAATTTCGAAAAAATTAAGTTTTGTATTTACAAACACAGTTTCACTACCTATATTTGGTTTAAAAAACCCAGGTGTAGAACTAAACTTAATTTCTCTTTTGGGAAACTGTCCCCCACAGAGATAAAGCATGTCAGTAAAGGGTGATAAAAAAAGAAACATAAGTTTTGTAGTGGAGAGTGAAAAAGCCTTCACCAAAAAATTGTGGTGGTTAAAACTACCCTTTCCATCCAAAAAAAACCAAAATAAGAATGAGTTGCGGAAAAATTTTATAAAGATGTTTTCGGGGGTTGGGGTCAATTTCAAAGATTTAACAAAATAAAATTTTAAAACCCCCTAATTCTGAGGGTGTAATACTTTCCACCTAGACTTATACCAACCATGTTAAACCCCAGAGTAAAAAGAAGCACTAGAAAAGTTTAAAAAAACAAGGTATAATAAAAAAAGTTGATAAAAGGCTACGGGCCCGGGTGAAAAAATTTTGGAAAATTGTAGAAAAAACCAAATGGTCACTTGGGTTATGTCAAAGACCCATTGGGGGAAAATAAGGCAATAAAAAGTTTGCATCATATTTTCCCAACTGCGAAGTTTATAGCTTGAAAAGGGCCCCGGAAAATAAGTTTTTTCTGTATCGATCTCAAGGATGGGTTTTTTCAAATAAAAATGACCCTAAA
Source organism: Sweltsa coloradensis (assembly GCA_024449915.1). Classification (NCBI taxonomy): domain Eukaryota; kingdom Metazoa; phylum Arthropoda; class Insecta; order Plecoptera; family Chloroperlidae; genus Sweltsa; species Sweltsa coloradensis. Next base: position 43,956 of record JAMZAV010003669.1, on the reverse strand, counting down.
AAACCCCTTAAGGCTTTGCACTTTCACCAGTATTTGGCCCCCTATAGGTTAAAGCGTTACCATTTGTTTTTTCAATTTGCCCCGGGAGGGTGTTTAAAAAAGCAAATAAAGGACATTTTTGGGGGCCCTTTGGTGGTGTTACACACCTTTTTTGTGATTGGGTTAATTTCAGCAATTTCAGAAGTAAAACAGGGAAAAAAAATCTTGTTTGAGGTTTTGGAAAAAGGGCCCCAAAAAACCAACAATGAAAATTTTTAATGAAAAAAAGTTTCGGGTCAAAGTAAGGAAGTTCAATATTTTTGGACATGTAATATCAGAGGATGGCCTAAAAACCTAATGAAAATGTTTTAAAAGGGGCTAAAAAAAACATGCCAACTCCCAAATCAAAAAAAAGGTTTCTAATGCGTTTTCTGGGAAATGGTTAAATACCTGCCAATTTTCATTCCTAACATGAGTCAGTCGACAAACACTTACGTGATCTACTTAAAGATAACTTTTGGGGTTCCTTTGGGATGCAAATCATGAAAAAAGCACTGTCTGAGCTCAAAATTAAACTGGGGAACGCCCCGAAAATTAACCCTTTTTATGATGCTCACAACCTTTATGCATTAAAAAACCGATGCCCCCTAAAGAGGGGGTTTTGGGTTGTTTTTTGATCCAAAACAATCATCCAATGCTTATGTTTTCTCGAGCTTTGACAGAGGCAAAAAGTTAGTTTATGTTTAAAATTAAAAAAAGAATTCGGGCAATAGTGTTCTCGTGGGGAAATTTTTCATAAAAAACATTTTTGGTCGGGTAATCGAAGTCCAGTCAGACCACAAACCATTAGAGTAAAAATCCAAAAAAAAGATATCAATTTGACAAAAATCGCGCCTGCAGGGGTATGCTCCTAAAGCTACGGCGCTATCAACTAGTTGTTATTTTACGTTCCGGGGAAAAATTGAGTTCCTCGAAAGACACGTTTTTCGAGAGGGGTTTTTAAAATAGAACCAGTAACTTCAGACCCAGAAATGGAGGGTAGTAGCCCATGCTTTTCAGCAAGTTTTTCCCTTTTGTATCTAATGATCGAGAGTAGCACTACAAGAACCCACTAAGATGCCCAAAGGGCCTTTTGAAAAATCTAATTAGATTTAAAAAGCAGAAGGTTTGGGCCAGGGGGACAAAACATAAAATGTCCAGAAAATGTCAAAAATTATTGGCACAGAAAAAAATGACATTTTCCCTAGGGTGAGGTTTTAGTTTTTGTTGAAAAAAATCATAGTGCCTCTGTCTCAAAGACAGATAATTTCAATGTAATCCATGGGAAAACCATCAAGGCTTTCAAAAATCCCAAAAAACAATGATTCGACCAACAAATTTTATTGGCCCGGGGAAACAATGTGCATAAAAAAAAACTGTTCCCAAACGTAGGGATGTGAACAACATCGGGCTTTCAATCAAAAAAAAGCCTCTAATTTCCCCATCCTTGGTTTAAAAGAAACGATGTTGGGGGAAAACCCCGGTTTTTGTTTGGGCTATTTTTATCTAAATCATAAAAAAATACATAGTTTTTACTGATTTTAAAAAGTAAGGGTTGGAAATATTACAGGTAGAGTCAAAAACCCGCAGCGGAAAAAAATTTTAGAAGCTTTAAAACTTTTTTTGCACGTTTGGGCCCTACCAGATAAAATCATGTCAGACAACATTTTCCATTTGCGAGCAATGAGTTTAAAAACATTTTTTAAATGATGGGGGATTTAAAATTTAAACACGCTAGCCCCCACATCCCAAGTCGGGAAGGATTTGCTGAAAGCTCAGGTTTAGACGGCTAAGAGCCTGATTTAAAAAAAAACAGAAGGGGGTTTTGGAAAAAAATATCCATGTAAACACTATTTTAAAATATAGAAACACTTTCCCGTTTGCAGGACTTTTTATGTCACCCGCCCCAAGGGTATTGCTGAAAGACGTCTAAAAAAATAAGCTGCCCCGGGAAATTTCCACTATTAGGGTCTTCTCTTTCCCCTTTTAATTTTAAAAAGAGGGGGATTTTAAAAAAAAAAAGAAGCTTTTCATGGAAAAAAATGTTCATTTACCGAGGGGCAAAGAGCTAAAGCCATTGTTTACCAGGACAAAAATGTTTGCATTAGAAAAAATAAGGAATGGCAAACCCCGCCATTTTTAGTAGTAAGGCATAGCCCCACCTAGTCCCTATATAGGTTTAAAACCCAAAAGAAGGGAAGTATTTCTTTGGGAAAAAAGAAAAAAATATTCTTGAGTCAAGGCATACCATTGGTTAAAAATAATCATAATGATCAGTACTTTGATGTTGATGACAAAACACGGGCAGCCTCACTGTTTTAGCCAGAGATAGGGCCCGGGCCTTTAAAAAAACCAAAAGGGACTTCCCCCTAGGCCCAGACGTGGGTATCAGGCGTCCTAATTTGATTTAAGATTACTGTTTGTATGTATCTTTAAAGTTTCCCTTTTAAAATGTGAACAAGTAACATTGTGATTCAGTTGGGAAAATAAAATAATTTGTATTTTTCAATAAAAAGTTTTATAATGTAAAATTTTAAATTTTATTATAAAATGTAATCTGGTGAATGTAAAATCAGAGGGGAGGGTTTTGTATTTGGGAATTTTGTTTTTAAAATTTCGAGCCCTCAAGAGTGCTACCTGGGGCCGTTTTAGAACTACCCGGTCACAGACGGACGCCCAAAGGCTGACTGGTAGAATCACAAATTTAATTTTCTGGGACCAAGTAATTAATAAATAATACTGTTTTTTAGAATCATATTCAGTTTTAGACTAAATTTTTTTATTCAAATTTTAAAACCCCAAAGCGCAATATACGAAAAAGTCAACGAGTAAAAAGAGTGTATGGTTGGTGGGGAATATAATTAAAAATGTAATTGAAGTAGTTTTGGTGTTGTAAAAGCGTAAAGTCTCTAGTGTCGTTTATGGTCATAAAAAAAGGGCCAATGTTTTTAATTTTAAAAAGTCCTCAGGAAAGTATCGAAAAAACGTCATGGTCATCATAAACCCGACCCAAAGTTTTTAATTTAAATTTGTCACAGGATAAGTTACCTAAAAATCCGAGTTTTAACAGACTGTGTAAACCCCCCCAGTTCCAAAACGAGTGAAGTGATCATCGAGAAACGTCAATTTCCCTTTTAAGTTCATCAAAAACACCAACCGCAAAATTTCCCCCCAAAAAATCCCCCCCAAATTTAAACGTCCCTAACTGCACAAAACCCTAAGGGGCCGTTATTCTACGTTACTTTGGGCTCTAACCCCGGATGAGTACCGGGCTAATGACAGTTTGTTTTATTTTTGTATAAATCAATGGGCCAAAGTAAAATTTTTTCATGCATTGTTTGGGTAATTATAAATAAACCGGGGTCAGTTAATAAGGGTTTTGTGATGATGTTTTCGTATCAAATGTTTTAAATTTAAACGTTTTTTAAAAGGGTCAAGGGGAAAAATAATTTTTCAAGTTCTTTCAACTTATTTACCTAATTGAATCCTTTGTTTTATTGTTTTTATTTTTCTCCCCCCCCAGGAATGAATTTTTTATATTTTTTAAATATCGGGGTTATGTAATTTTTAAAACCCTCCGCTACCGCCCTTTTTCCCGGGCCAAAGTTTGCCCCCATCAACCCACTAAAACCCCGAAAACTCGTCCTGACCCCCCCAAAAAACCCCCCTGCAGACCCAATCTTCTGGAATAGATTATCTCCTCATCCCAAGACATAGTGGCAATGACACAATTCTCCTATTTCAAATACCAAAAGGGCCAATTTACACAACAAAACCCTATCCCAAAACCTAAAAAAAGAAAAAAGCCCCAAATTTTAAATACTGACCTTTACTGACCCCCTGCCCTACCCACTCATAACCCGGTCGTTTTGGGAAATTCGAGAGCCCCTTTGTTTGGGGGCCAATTGTAACCATATTCAAATCCTCGAGGGAGAAAAAAAACCCAAAAATCAAAAAAAAAGGATTTTAATTAGGTAAATAAGTTTAAAAGGGAAATTAGCAAATTTGGGTTTTCCCTTTATTATATTTTTTAAAGCTTTTTTAAAACATTTGATACGATTTCATCATCACAAAAACCTTATTAAAATGAGCTTTAGTTTTCTATAATTACCCCAAATGAAAATGCAAGAATTTTCCCGGGGCATTGATTTTTTACAAAATAAAACAAAAAGTCATTTGAAAGGTACTCATCCTGTTAGAGGGGCCAAGTCAACGTTTGAATAAAGGCGTCTTTGGGGTTTTTGCAGTTACGACGTTTGAAGTGGGGGGGGGGGTTTTTTTGGGGGAATTGCGGTGGGTGTTTTGGGGTGAACCCTTTAAACGGAAAAAATTTGACGTTTTTTTCCCATTTATCACCCTTTACTCGTTTTGGGAAAATCGGTTACACAGTCTGTTTAAAACCGGGGTTTGTAATTTTCCTGATGACGAAAAATTTAAATTTGAAACAATTTGGTTTTGTTATGAGACCATGACGCCCGTTCGAAAGACTTATCCTGATGACGAAAATTTAAATTTGAAAAAATTTGGGCTGTTTAGATGACCATGACGACACTTTGAACTTTTCGCTTTTACAACACCAAAAAATACTTCAATTACATTTTTAATTATATTTCAACCAAAACCCAAAACTCTTTTAAATCCCTTGGAAACCCAAAACATTGCCCCTTTGGGGTTGGAACATTTTAGAAAATATTGTCAGGACTTAACCCCCAAGCTAGTAGGTCCTCTATCACACTCAAAAAAAAGTCTTTTCATCGGGAATCGCGGCCGTGCTTTTAGGGGCCTCCTCAAGCGACTGTTCCCAAAACCGTCTCCCCCCGACACGACGGGCCCGCCCCCAAAAACCCCTGCTCTCACGGTTGCACTTGGGTGTCACTTTTACCCATGAGCCTCTCTGTTCGTAAAATTTTATGAAAAGGGGGCACCTTTTCTTAAAAACAAAAACCCACACTATTGCCTCTTTACATGTTTGGGCTGAAAAATTTTTTTGAAATTTTTTTAAAAAAACTATAGTGAAAATTTAACGTCCTAACAGACTTTGGTTTCAACTTTTGGTGAATAAACGGGCGGGAAAATTATTTGTTTTTGTCTTCCCGTACGTGACAAAAAAAGGTTTTAGAAACCTCAGACTGGCGCTGACCGTTTTAAGCCAATTTAAATCTCAATTTCTTTTCGACCATATTTGGGGGCCGGGGAGGGCCCAAAAAATTGCGAAGGCTTTTCAAAAGGGAAATTATGAGAACATTTAATGACATTTTTATAATTTTAGTATTTGCCCCATTTGGGGACACTTGAATTTCTGAATTAAATTATAATAGGCCCTATAAAAAAATAAAAAAAAGATGGTGGTAAGGCGTTTTTGTTAAAGTTTTATTGTTTTCCTGTCATTTTTTTTTATTTTTTAAACCCTAAAAAAAAATTTTTTAATTTTAAACTTTTTTTTTAGGGGGTCTGGCAAAAATTTTTCAATTTTTTTTTCAAAAAAGGGACTAAATCCCCCCGTAAACCCTTTAAAGCCCAGGGAAAATAACGTTGTAGCCCCCCAATTTTTGGGCAGAATTGGCCCCAAAAGGCACGAAAAATTTTCCCCCAAAAAATCAAAAAACTTATATTTTAAAAACTTTTTTACTAAGACCTTTTGGGAAAAATTTTTCAACTTTTTTTTTCAAAAAACAATAAAATCACCCTTTCTTTAAAGTCAAGTGAAAAATGAACTTGTAAACCCCACCCGTTTGGTCAGGGAAACGGCCCAAAGTCACGAAAATATGCACTAAAAAAAAAAAAAAAATTGTAAAAGGGGACGATATTTACGAGAAATTTCTTCGGTTGGACCCCCAAAAAAGTAGCAAATCTAAGTTCAGAGATTCGAAAAGGGCCTGTTTAAATTTTTTATATGAAAATTTTTAGCCCCACCCCCTTTTTCAGAATCGGGCCCCCAAAAGTACGAAAAATATCGCACTAAAAACAAAAAAAATTGTAAAAAATTCGGGTATTCACGAGAAAAATTTCTTCGGTTTTTTACCCCAAAAAAGTAGGAAAATCTAAGTTCAGAGATTTCGAAGGTCCTTTTTAAAATTTTTTTTTAAGATTGCATAGCCGTTTTCCCCATAGAGAGCAAACAAAAAAGACCCCCCCCCCCAAAAAAAAACAAGAAAAAAAAAAAACCAACTAAATTTTTTTGGGGGGCGGTGAAAAAGGGAAATCTTCCCCTTCGGCCCTCCAAAAAACTAACTAAACCCAGTAGCAAAACTAAATGGAAATTTAAAAAAACATTCTATTCTAAATTTTGCAGGTCTAGGCCCTACACCCCAAACAAAAAATAGTTTTGTCTAGTGCTTAGGCCCCCTCTCTTGGCAGAAAAATTTTAGGGCCGCTTTTAAAAAAGGTCTAAATTTATTAGATGTGGGCCCGGCCCACTCAAGATTTAAATTTAGAATGAAGATAGTTGGGGGTCCGGGAAATAAAAAAAATGGGGAAAACACATGGGCAGGGCCCATTCGCAAACACTTAAAATTTTTCCATGAGGAAATTTTCTTGTAATCGAAATCCCCGAAAAAAGCAAAGAAAATTTTTGGCCTACCAAACATGGTATCACATTTTTTTCGTAAAACATTTTTTTATTATCGGGTTTTAATTCCCATGTCTTTTTTCTTTTAAATTTATATCCTTCGGAAAGATGTAAAAAAACCCCTCCAATTTAGCTCTTTACAAAACGTGAAAAAAAACACAAATTGAACCCCTTTTAATCCAGCAATCCCGTCCTTTTTGTGTGGTACAGTAAGGCCCGTCAAATTAAAATCGTCCCACAGTACGGCCATCTTTGAGACCCTGTTTGCGACGTAACGTCAGGGGTTGGAGTTAGAATAATCGTCCATTTGATCAAAGTTATTTAAAAATGAATTATTATTTATTATTATTATTATTATTATTATTATTATTTTATTTTAATGTTTCATTTAAAAAATGGTCAAAAAACCCGGGGCCTTTAAAATGTTTTTACGGCCTTTCGTCAAGTACTTTCCCTGGTACCTATATTACATATTACTTAGTTTTACTTTTTTTTTAAAACCCAACTAAAATAAATCATTTATAAAAATAGTTTGTAGGGTGATTTTTTTTTCTGCTGTGTTTCGGCGTGGTCCGATTTTTCGTCGCCATCTAGCATTTTTTCTCTTCGGGACTATGGGAAAAACCCCGGGAAAAAACCCGTCAGGATGGAAGCTGTCTCGGGGAAATTTGAAAATATCATTTTTAGTTTTTGAAATTTAAGAAACCATTCTAAAAAGTGTTTAGTACCCTATTTTGCCTTTTTAGCTCGATGTTAAAAATTGGGTGGAAGATCTAGTTGGGTTAAAAGCTTTCATGTAAACTTTTCGGATGATTTTCCATTTGGGCCCATATTTCGAATGGGATTTTATTTACCTTTTTCTGTTTCCACAAACTTTTTGATCTAAAATTTCAAGTTTTACATACTGTTTAATTTTTTTTTTCCCTGTAGTCTCGACGTTATTGGGACATTGGGGCAGGGGAAAGTCAATAAGGGTAGTTTCCAAGTTTTTTCCCTTTTAAAATTTTAAAAATTTTAAACCGGGTCTGTTTTTGATGTATAGTTTGGTCGTTAAAACTGTCGGTCGTAAATAATTTGGGAAAACTTTTCCATCTTGACTTTTTCCCCGGGTTTTTATTTGTAGTTAAAAGGGGTGTGTGTATTTAAGAGGTTTACTTAAATTTCTAGTTTTTTGGGGAATAATGGGGTTTTAAAAACTCCCTTTGGGTTTTGTCGTAGAGGTTTTGTTTTTACATAGTGACCCGGCACCCGGATATAATGGTTCGTTTTCACCCCTAAACTAAATTTTACATTTATGTTTACGGGCGATCTTGAAAGGGATTTTTAATTTTTTTTGCAAAACACTCGGGCTTGGGAAAGCCCGCATTAAAAACCCTTTTGTTTTTTCCAAATAGGGGCCCAGGTTTCCCCCCTTTTTTAACCACCTATTGAGCTTTAATATCTTTCGGGGGACCTTTTTGTGTTCCTTTATAAATCTTTTTGTGTAGGGGGCTTTTTTGAGGACGTAACTCTTTTGAAGCCCTCAGTTATGAGTTTTCCCTTTTAGATTGCCCTTTCGTTTGCTAGATTGGGGTGGAAATTAATGGGTTTTCAGCAGCACCACAGCCCCCATGCAGTGTTGATTTGGGTTTCTCCCTTTTTAAAAAAAATATTTTTTAAAATTGGGCTAGTTGTTTTTAATTAAGTTTTTTAGATCAAATTTGGCCCCGCCCCCTTTTTCTTTGGAAAAGGGCAATTCTCTATTGCTGATTTAGGAGATGCATTTTGGTTTGGTAAGTGTAGTACGAGTTAATATTTTCCCAAAGCGTGGATGTCTGTCTGCGCCATTTTAAAGATTCCCAATGAATATGTCAATACTTTGGGATAGCATATGTATTTATTGCTGCGATTTTTGGGTTTTACCGTTTAGTTGCGTCTTGAGGATAGATTTTAGCGCTTTTTGTATGTATCTATCAATTTTTCTTTTATTACTTTTTGTTCAATTCTGGGGGGGTTGTGAGAATCCTAAATATTTTTTATACTTCGTTATCATCCATCCCCTCCAATCCAATTTCCCTCATCTAGCTGGAACCTTATGCCTGCGTAAATTTCCCCTTTTCGTAGTAGCCCTCTTTCACTTGGGTTTCTCCAAAAATCAAGCAGAAATCTTGACCCAAATTCCCAAATGTGTATTTATTTTAAAAAATGTTTAGTTTAAAAAAAATTTTATGCCCTAAAAACTTTAGGCCCCTCCCTGAAGAATAGGTTGAGAAATTGTTTTGACAACGGTAAACCTTTTTTATTGTCCTTAAATTTTTAAAAACCCTATGTAGATTCCCCTTAAGCATATGCGACAGTGGGTTAAAAGACAGACCCCAAAAACCCTAATGCGCTAAATGAGTCACCTTGGAAAATGCCACGTTTAAAATTTTGGGTTGAATCTGTAGTTTTCTGCTGGTTTTTTATATTTTGTTTTAGTGTTGTTCCCCCTGTCTTTATTTTTGTCTTTTAAAAAGTTTAAATTTTCCCGGGTTTATTTTATATATTTGTAAAATTGAATAAGCCAAGTGTGGGGGTGTTTTAGGGGAAAAAGCTTTCTTTTAGTTTAAGAAATTTTTACGTGAATATTTCCTTTTCTTTTTGTGTGCCTGGTTTATTTCAGTAGAGCGATTGGGGTGGTTTTTTACATCCCTGCGATTCTTACAGCATTTCCTTTTTTTTCCCCGCCATGAAAATTTTTAAAATTATAGCCCAAAATATTATATATGCCTATTATTATTTTTTATTATTTTATTATTATTTTTATTAAAATTTTTTTTATTATTTTATTATTTTTTATTATTAGTATTTTATTGGGTGTATTTTTACAAAACTCGGTTTTTATTTTTTTATTATTTTTTATTATTATTATTATTATTTTTAAATTTTTTTTATTTAATTTTCGTAGGGCAGGTTTTGATTCGGGGGAGGGGGGTGGGGGGAATTGGTAAAAAATGCCCCCGAAACTATTATTCGGGGGAAAAGTACGTATCCCGGTAGGGGGGGTTTGGGGGGGTTTTTGCCCCCCCCGCCGGGGAGAATTGGGGGCATAGTAACAGCAATTTTTTTTTTTTATCATTGCAAATAATGAAAATTTTTTTCTAGTTTTTTGAGTGCTTTTTTCCCATAATTTATAAAATTACAAAAACTTTGCCATATGTAGGACCTAAAGTTTTTATTAAATTTTTTATGTATGCCCTAGTTAAATATTTAGTATTATTTTTTCCCCTTTTCTTTTTTTCGGGGGGGGGGGGGGGGGATAGGACACTCTGTTTGGGTCCAAAAAAATAAGCCCCATTTGGTTTTATTGAATGAGCTTTCAAGAACACGAAGGGTTTTGGGGAGGGTGCTCTTCTATTGTATGCTGAATATACAGCTCGCGCTGACTAACAAGAAAATTCCTGTCTCAATTAACACATTTTTTATAATTACTAATTTATGAAATTATATATGAGATCAGCAATTTCTACATATAGAGCGCTCCATCTTCTCATGTCCACTCTGGTGGCGAACGCTGGAATCGCGCTAGTGAGGATAGAATCTACACATGCTATCCTCAGCCGCGTAAGAAATTAACTAATTGAGATAAGTATTGTGATGTTCTATCGCGCACACAACAAACAGCACCTACATGGAATCTAGTCTTCAACATCATATTTTAACAGAAACATAATTCATTCCGTGAAAAAATGCATTGGAGACACTGAAAACGTAATCAAACGCCGACTGGTTAACCAACTATACCTACTGTTATTTTGTTAGTTACACATTTCGTACGTTGATATTATCTGTCCACAATCCACCTACCCACTTGCCATTAGAGTGTATATTTGCTGAAGCCATTTATTGGAAGATAAGTGACTGAACACATGCACTGATTCGTTATTTCGTGTAAGGAATATAATAATATGCATCCGTAAGAAATTACGGAAACAAAACACATTCCCTCTCACTTAGGTAATTCAGTGTCAACTTAATAAAGAGTGGTCTTCATATTAATATATTAAATTCATACTAGTTGATAAGACTAATTCATTTTTGGCTTAAAACAATCAGTAGCCCAGATATATCACAATAAATGGGCTAAGTCCAGATTTACAAAACCCAACCTTGGCCGGGGATCGAACCCATGTCTCCCAAAAGACCACCGAGACCGCTGGTAGTGTATTTGTTGCTGAATTATTGGTGCATTTCTATATTATAATATAGTGAATATCAAATTCTTATTAAATCACCACTCCCAGTTATATAGTCCGCGCCCGGCCAGAGGGAGACCATGGGTTCAATTCCTGTTTTTGTTTATAGTATTTATATTGGTATTTTCGTAATCACAATAAAACAATCAAATCCCCTCAAGAGTGGGTGAATAAGGTTTAAAAAATTTAAGTATTGCATTTTAATACCTGAGCTACCATGATTCCGAGAAAATTAAGCACAAGACCATGTTGACTTGTTATTTTATTCCCAATGTTCTTTTATATTGGTGTTTTGTCCAGTAATTTTTTATTTTGCATTCTAATAATTTAGGAACGCATACTGTTTATTGTTTACTGCTTTATTGTCTTCACTCTTCACAAAGCTTGAGTGGCTTTATTGTTGTTGCTTGAATTGAAACGCTGTGTGCTACTCTAATATTGCATTACATTCCATATTAGGCCTATTATAGATTATAGAACATAACTAAATATTTTGCTTTGATATTAATAAATTTAGTCATTATATTGATATTATTTCAAAGTATGTTGGACTCTGTAACGTTGTACTCTGGAATAATACTACGGCCACAAAAATAAGCGGTTTATATCAATGTCTACGTTCACAGGCGCCCGACAGACTACATCCGTAGGTATTTTAATTATAAATGCTGATATAAATCTATATAAATACTAGAATACTTTTAAATAAATAAATATTAGTTTTTAAATTTATAATGAGCCACATGATCCCTTTTTCTTTTCCCAAAAACCCCTATATTTTTCACTTGTGCTTGTTTTAAAAAAAAAAAAATATATGGGGTTTTAAAAGGTACCCACTCGGCGGCCATGACGGTGCTCGCCCCCGCGACACTAGCGCATTTCTAGGTGTTTGAGTCCTCATTGCAAAATTTTTTTAATCGAAGTTAGGCCCAAAAATTAGCATTAAACTTCCGACATCCTATTTGTCTAAAATGCAATTTTGGTCGTAGATTTTGTTTTCCCTTTTGAGAGACCTTTGAACCATTTAACGCCCTTGACATTTACTTTAGAAGGCATGTTTTGTTGTTTATATTTAAATATTATGTTTTAGTACCTAATGGGACAACAGTCCGCATTGTGTACAGCGGGAAGTTTAATACAGCAAATAATCTTTTTTCATTCAATGTTTTTATTTTTTTGTAGGGTTTTTAATTTAAAGGTTTAAGCGAAAGCGGCCATTTCACTAATCTGCGATTGAACCAACAGCCCACTTTACCAGAGAAACTGTCCCAGCTGGGCCGGGGGTTTAGTAAAGTATTTCATCTAAAATTTTCTCATTCGGGAGCACAAAGCAATCACCCAAAATTAAGTTTGGGCTTCTCCCAGTAATTATCAGGTCAAGCTTTTGAAAATCACTGCAGCATATTTAAATCCCAAAATTGTCTTTGGTTTTGAAAGGTACCCAAAGCGTCTTTAACAAGGATAATACAATTTGTTGAACAGTTTGATCTTTTGGGTATGGAGTTTTAAATTTCGAGAAAGGTTAGATACATCCCATTGAAATGGATAAAAATATCATGAAATAAAAATGTGAGCCAAATGCGGAAGGAATGCTCTTAGAGATGAGTTTTAAAAGGGTTTATTTCACGATTCTTTTAAAAATGTACACAATAATTACACTACAACAAAGTCAGTTTCGCGTCCACCCCCAGCCATTTGCCTAGAATGCTCGCGCCTATCATGTCTTGCAGCTTACACATGTTCCTGCCTACGGATGTCTGCTACCTACGAGTCTCGCAGCCTAGCATTCTCGTGCCTAGCATGTCTCGCTGCCTACGCAGTCTTGCACCTATGCATGTCTCGCAGCCAAAGCATGTCTCGCTGCCTAGCTGTTTTCCTGCCTACGCATGTCTCGTGCCAAAGATTTCCTGCAGCCTACGCTTCCGCTGCCTACCATGTCTTGCAGCCTACGCATGTCTGCAGCCTACGAAAGCTGCAGCCAACCCCGCTCGTGCCTCGCAGTCTGCAGCCTACTCCGTCCGCACCCTACACAAGTCTTGCAGTCAATCCCGTCTCGCTGCCTACAAAAGTCTCGCAGCCTACCAAGTTCGCGCCACGCATGTCTTGCAGCCTACTCACTCTGGGCTGTACGCAAGTCCGCAGCCTCCTCACGTCTCGCTGCCTACGCAAGTCTTGCAGCCTACGCAGTCTTGCAGCCTCTCATGGGTCGCGTACGCAAGTCTCGCAGCCTCCCTGTCTTGGGGCCTACTCATGTCTCGCGGCCACGCGTCTTGCAGAAACTCACGTCCCTGCCTACGATGTCTCGCAGCCTACTCACTTCCCCCTCCTACCATGCCTTGCAGTCAATCACGTCTCCTCCCTACGCATGTCTCGCAGCCTACTCAGGGCTCGCTCCCTACGCAAGTCTTGCACCCCTACTCACTCCCACCTATGCAACTTGCAGTCAACTCATCTCCCCTGCCAAACGCAAGTCTCGCAGCCTACTCACTCTCGCAGCCTACACAAGTTTGCAGTCAACTCACGTCTCGTGCCTCGCCCCTCGCAGAAAACTCACTCTCGCTGCCTTCGTATGCCCGCAGCCTACGCAAGTCTTGCAGTAAACTCACGTCTCGCAGTCTATGAAGTCTTGCAGTCAACTACGTCTCGCACCTTTTCCAAGTCTTGCAGTCAATCAGTCTCGCTGCCTAGGAAAGTTTTGCAGTCAAACCACGTTTTCGCAGCTGGCCCCCCCCTTCGCAACTCAGTCTCGCTGCCTAGAAAGGGTTTTTGCAGCCAATCACGTCTCGCACCCTTTAGGCAAGTCTTGCAGTCAACTACGTCTCCTGCCTACGCATGCCTCGCAGTTACTCAGTCCGTCGTCTAAGCATGCCTTGCTGCAAGGCTGTCCATTGACTACGCCTGCACGTCGTTAAGCATGCCTTGTTGACTAACCCTGCTTCATTGACTAGCCTGAATCGTATCTAAACATATCTGCTCCCTAGGGCTACTTCTTGATATTGTTTGTTTTGTTCCCCAAACGCCTGTTTGGTCATTTACGCCTTTTTTTTATGTTACATGTTTTGATTCCCCACGCCTTTTTTGCGAGCATTCTTCATCGACCTCGTCTTCGATACGACGTTTCTTCATCATCGTCCTCGTTTTCGCTACGATTCCTCTCATCATCGCCCGCGTCTCCGACTACGATGTCTCTTTCACCATGCCTGGGCTTCGCCTATGTCGAAGTATTATAATTTTCCCTCATCTTCACTACAAAAGCGCCTTTTGTTGCAAAAGTTTTACCTGGGTCTTTCCCCCAAAAATTTGCCATTTTCACTCCTAGACTTTATGAATTTTTTAAAAACGGGAACGACGGCAATATGTACTTTTGATGATAAAAAAAACAAAAGAAGTTTAATGAAGAGATTTTTTATGGTCTAAAAGTAATACTGTCATGTTAAAATTTTTGGATGAATTTTAGTAGTTTGTAATAGAAACCTAAAACACCATGCCCCTTTTAAAACAAAATGAAACTACATTTCCCTTAAACTATGACATAAATAATTTTTTATTTTACTTAAATATCCAGTAATGGAAAATTCTGCTTTAAAGAAAAACAATACAAGAAAAATATAAAGAATTAATTTCATTTTTCAACTTTTAATACCGTAAAACTTAGTCCCTGGCTTTTGGGTCAAGAGTGGTTACTCAAGAACTTACCGCCAAAATTTTGAAAATATGTTTAAAAGAAGGCAGTGAATTATTTTTCTATTTTGGTGTTGCCTTTGCCTCCAAGTCAATCCGGGCCCTTTTTTTTCCCCACTTTTTGCATTTGAAGTTTTCGTAATGAAGAAATAAGGGTGAGTTTTTTTAAAAAAGTCATGAGTGTTACCTAGTAAATTTAAAATTTTTAATATAGTTTATAAAAAGCTTATGCTTTATGATTTAATTTGAGCCCTTTTTTCTTTTATTTAACCCATTAAATTTTGTCCCCATGCTTCCTTTTTCTGAATTTTGACTTTTAAAATGTCACGGTGTTATTGTCATGTGTTACTGTTTATAGTAACACTTTTTCATTTCGGTCAAAGTTAATGTTTTTTTAAAAAAAAAATACTAGAAAATTTGATAAACTGAAATATTCCAAGTGTAGGCATGTATTAAAAATTTGGTAAAATGTCCCCACGAGTTTTAGTAATGCTTAGTGTTACTCAAAAGTGTCCGAGTGTTACTCAAATGCACGGGTTTTACCATACATTTTTCCCGCAAACCCTGGAGTATACTGCGAAAATGCATTATTATCATTAATATTTTTATGTATGGTTTATTCTTTTTTAGCCTATTTTAATTAACATTTACATCAATTTAGATTTTTATATTACAGGTTGCTAAAAGTCCGGTGTTACCGTGCCTTTTTCTGCAAATTTTGGATGTATTCTTTCGGCAATATAAAAATTTTAACCTTTATCTTTTGTAGGTAGGGTATTTCTTTTTATTTTAAAATTACATTTACTGAAATTTTAATTTTATTTTTACAGAAAAAGCTTAGTTTTTTCCAACTTCTGTTAAAATGGGAAACATTTCATGACAAAAGAAGTCAAAAGTCAATTAAATTATCTTGAATTTTTCCCTTTTTTAGTTTTTTTAATTTTGTAAAGAACTTTGATAATGTCAAATAAATAAACCAATTCCGTTAAAAAATAAATTTGACTTGTAAATTAAATAACTATTCCCAGTAACATCATGACTTTTTTTTTACGCAATTTGAATAAAGTGTAAATTCCCGCCATGATTTTTAAATTAATAGGCAAAACCCTTACAATGCTATATTTTAAACATGTGGTAAGTGATCCCCGCACTCAAAAGTAAAAATTTAAAAAATTTTTTTTAAAAAAAAAGTAAATCATGAAAATGGCACTTTTTTTTGGGGAAGACCCCCCTACGAGTACGACCGGGCATCCTAAAAAAATTTGGGACCGGTACTTGAAGTCACCTTGTCTTTGTCGTTCGAGTTTCGGAAAACGTCGAGTTCGAAAAAACTTATATGGTAAACATTCAATAATTGATCACATCGACTGTGGCCCCAGAAAAAAAATTCCTGGAAATTTTTAAGCCAGACACTGCCGTCTTGAAGAATCTTCCCTTTATTTGGAAACAAACCTGAACTGCATGAGCATTAATTCACTTCACCTTGGTACCAATGATGCGGCAGCAAAAATACGCAAGCGTTTCTTCATCATCGTCCTCGTTTCCCGTAGACCCCTTTTCTTTATCGTCCGGTCTCCGATACGAGTCTCTTTACCATCGCCCGCGTCTTCGCCTTGTCAAGTATTATATTTTCATTTCTTCATACGAAGTCGCGCTTTTGTTGCACAATTTTACCTACATAGACCGTTGTCTCCCAAACATTTGGTACCCGGTTACTTTGAAGTCACCTTCGTCTTCGTCTTCGAGTTTTGGAACGCGAGTTCCCCAAAGTTTATTTTGGTAAAAATTCAATAATTTGATCACATGGGCTGCGGCCCCAAAAAAAAAGGCTTCCTGGACAATTTTAAGCCAGACACTGCCGCTTTTAAAGAATTTCCTTATTGGAAACAAACCCGAACTGCATGAGCTTAATTCACATTCACCTTGGGACCAAAGATCGACTAGCAAAATCAAGACAGCCTCAAGAGGAATATAAATTATTTACAAATGGGTTTTTTCCGTATGATTTGTTTAATTTATTTTTAAAAATTTTTTTAGTTTTTCACTATATAAAAAAAAGGTCAACACTTTTTTACGCGGGGGGGGGGGTAGGTTTTTTATCTTCACTTGAGGACCTTGACAACCATTTAATGCCTTGAATTTTCTTTAGAAGGATTGTTGTTGTTTTATATTTATATATTATGTTTTTGTAACTAGGGAACAGCCGACATTGTGTAGCAGCAGGAAGCATTTAAACAGCAAATAATCTTTATTCATTCAAGTATATAACCCCATCGGGCCCGGGTAAATTGGCCCAGAGCAGTTTTGCTAATGTAAAAGGCGATTCAAGAGAAAAAAATCCACCCTTTCAAACATCAGCTAGTAAGAAGGGGTAGTAATTCTCCCCGAATCTAAGGGGAGCTCGGCAATCGTCGCCGGGGACCTGCCCCCTTCCCTTGACACCCCCCCCGTGACGATGACAAAGACAAAGCACCACGAAAATGACAAAGCAATGCGACCGCGACGTGAGAAACCCCCTCTTCCCCCCCCTTACCCCTGGTTTGGGTTCTGACCAGAAAGGGCTCCCCCCCCCCCCCCTAGGTTTGAGTGGTGTTATGACCTTAACGGTTTGACGCGTCCTTAATCCAAATAAAACCAAAATAAAAAAAGGTTATTATTTTTTTGTACGGTTTAAAATTTAAAAGTTATAACGAGCCATTTTTATAATCTAGCGTTTAACCAACAGTCCATTCACGAGCGAACAGTGAGATTCATTAAAAAAATTTTTCAATGTTAGGAGTTCCTGATCTCATAACTAATTTCCCTAAATTATTAATTTTAAAAAATTGTGTTTTTAAAACAGGAATTTTTTGCGGGCAGCCCTCGCCGATTGGCGTATACAAAGATCAGGGAGTGGCTGGACAAAGGGTTTTGAAAAAAACAAAATTTTAATACGTCAGACTTCTTTCGTCAACCCCACCATTCATCCTTTCTGTCCCAGGGAAGTTTAAGACAGATATAGAAATCCCATTTCTCCAAAAACAGCGAAACGGAATAAGGGGTTGGGGTAAACTCCCGGGGCCTACCCACCTAGGCGTCTTTCAAGTTCCGTACTACTTTGATTTGTGCGATAGAATAGCAATTCACAAGGAATTCTGAGAAGAAAATTTCTCCCCGTGGGGGAAAAAATTCGTTGCCAACCCCCTTAGAGTTTCGAAAAATTCAGCCCAAAAGGGTGGCTAAAAGAATTCGGAATACAAAATAAAGAAAGAGGTTTCCTTTTTCGATTTGGCAACATGTTAACTAGTTTTGGGGCCACATTTCGGAGTTAAAAAAGCGTTAAAAGGCTACAAGGTTATTCTTTGACAAAAATGCGTTTTTTATGAAAAATTTTGGGACTCTATATCTGTCTTCAATCTACGTCTGGTCTTGAGGTAGGGTCCGGACAGAAGATATCTGTGCTTCAGGCTCGAAAAAGCAACTAGGGTTGCGCTGGATAAAAACGACGTGAAGGACTATTGGCAAAAGTTGTTGATATTTTTTTAAATAGACCGTTAAATTGGAATAATTGTATTGATTGTAGGCCTAGACTAAACCCAAGATTTATTTTTTATTTAAAAAAAATAATCTGTTGACTCTAAGGGTAGGGTAGTTTGTATATGTATTTAGTATTAATTAATGTATTTTGTAACGAATTTAAAAGGCCCTTTGGGTGAAAAGATTTGCTTGGGTTTAAAAAGCCTATAATGGATAGGAATGAAATAAAAAAGAAAACAAAAATGAAAAAACCCAAATTTTATTCGTCAGACAAAGGTAGGGCACAATTTAAAATAATTTTAGTCTTTTAACAGTGCACTGTTAAAAAGACTAAAAATTTTGTTTTAAAAAGCCATACCTATACTGACTAAGACATGTTAGTTTTTTTTTGTGACACTTTATCACATAATTAAAACTATTTAAATCACAAGGGGGAATTTTTTACAGCTATATAGTTTTTTTTTTTTTTGTTTTCATCCATTGGGTATTCTGTTACGTTTTAATTAATTCGTTATAGGCCCAATTGGAATTTTTGTTACCCTAAAAATTTAAAATTTAAAATATACGCCACTCATATTTATTTGGGTATCATTTTTTAAAGCCCATCTATAACATTTCAAAATACAAATAAAGAAAATAGATCTTCTTTATTTCACCTGAAAACGGGGCTTTTTTTTTAACAGAATTACGATGTGAAACTCAAAAAACATAATTCAAAAAAATGAGTAATTTTAAAAAGGGTTTAAAGCCGCCTAGTGTTTTGGTTTAAAATATCCCCAGGGGTTTTTGGGTTTTCATAATAGTCATCTTTTAAATTTTTATATTTTAATACATTTTTTTTTAAATTTGCATTTAGGGAAAGATTATGGTTAAGAGAAAACATGGAAAATAGGCAGTATTTTTAAATTTATTCCCGCAAATAGCTGTTTTGTCCGGTTTTTCAACCGATCGGCATGAAATCTTTAGTAATAAATTTTGAAGGTTTTCTATAAGCCCCCCCGGTGCCCGGGTTTTTAAAGGAAAAATATAATTTATCAACATGAATTTTTTTTTAAAGAGGGAGCGGAGGGGACTGAGTGTCTCCATTCAACTTTAACGGCCCTCTTCTGTGATTTTGTCTGTCTGTTGTACGTCCAAAAACAGCCGAAGCTGAACAGATTGCGCTGAAATTTTAAAAACCCCAAACCCGGTACGAGTTTACTGGAAAATGTTAACAAAATCAGCTCGACCATGCGATTTAAGCCTAAATAAATAAAAATGTATTTTTAAAATATCGATAGCATTTTTTTTAGTAGCAGCTAGGGGCAAAATCTGCGTGGATGGCATGGCCCTCTGGTAAACATTTTGTCTACCGCACGGGGGTTGGGGGTTTGATAGTTAGTATAATTTTTTTTAAAAATTTTTTTCACCCATATTTATTTTTAGGGGTTTTTAAATAGAATAAAAATTAGATGATTTTGTTTTTTTTGGGAAATTTCTTAATGTTTCACGCAATAAGTTTCAAACACGATTGGCATTTTGAATGTTCAATTTAAATAACTAGGGAAACGCCAAAGTCGTTGTTAAACGAGTGAGCGAGCCAAGTGTTGAGTACCCAGGAACATCCAATTTCCTCCCATCCATTTTACCCAAGGCTGGATCTAGCCCAGTATGGGGAATGATACCGGGGTAACTTTACACATGGCCCCTCACTCACTCGTTTAAACAACGACTTTGGCGTTTCCCTAGTTTAATATGGCATCATTTTTATAAAAAAACTATTTTACGTGCCGTTTCATGGAACTTAAAAAAATACCCCCCGACACTTTTTCAGAAAAACTTTACTCTATTGCCCGAATTGATGAATCTTCAACCCAGTCAACAGAATTGTTCTATCACCAGCCTATTAGGAAAAAACAGCTATTTCCCAGGCATTGTTTGCTTTTTTTTTTTTCGTTTGACTGTAGTCCGCTGATGGCTTAGACGCTGCGAAAAAGTCTTGAGACGATTTGTGTTCGAGCGAATGTTTTGTGGAATTTGAGGGGAGGTAGTGAACAGTATCTTGTTACGCGTAGCAAGCCTGGCCAAGAATTCACGTAAAATCTATGCCAAACCGGATTTAGACATGGTTGGTGCTTGCTTGGAACTATGCAATAGGACCCCATTTATCATTTATTTTGTTCCCAAAAACAAGAGGCCTATTATCAAAATAAAAATATGTGTATTGTTCTTGTTTGTTGCAAGTAGTTTATACTATTTTAAATGTTCTAGGCCTATGCATTGTGTTTAGTGCTAGTGGTGATAGGCCTATTAGCCTATGTTGTTTATTTTCCTAAAAAAAAAAAAATCTTTGGCGGGACTTATCAATTTTATCGGACCTCATTTATCTTTTTCGTAATTATTTATAAATTTTTAAATTGTTGTGATGTAGGTAAAAGAAAATTTATTTTAAAAATATGATTTAATTACATAGGGCCCAGTTTTAGAGTTAGTGCTAACGACGATACGTTTCACCAGACGGATTCATCAATGTTGGCGGCAAAAAACCATATAACACAATAGAAAAAAATCAAGATCCTTTTTTCGGTTTTAAAACTGGCAGCTTTTCGGATACGAACTGTCTCCAAGTATTATTTTATGCCACTTACGCTAACGGAGACGAATAAGGTTTGTATATATACGAATAAATTAATGAAGGGTCTGGTTCTTTGCTAATCGCAAGTGCAGCAACTATTATCTTAGTCATAATATTATCGGTGATTACGTTTGTGAATTTTGTTGTGTTTGTCTTGGGGGTGGGGAACGGGAAAGAGGTTGTGCTCTTGTGCGTCTGGGCAATCATCCTGCAGCTGTCAGATAACACGTGCTGTATCACGCGGAGCGTTGATACTTTGTAAAGGCATGTGCGTTTTTTTTTTACAATCTACGTCTCTTTACGTCAAGATGGATCAAAGGAAGAGGGAAAAGACAAAACTTGCAAAAAGGAGGGAAATGAGATGTCTATTTCATTGATTCATAAACTAGATGCGTGGCTAGAAGATGTAACAGGTCAGAAAAAAACCATGGACGGGTATTCTCTTGCCTATAGTTTCTAGTTTTAGATAATCTTCTAAAAACTGATTGGGAATATAAGTGTATCCTTTCCCCCCCCCCCGCTCCTCCCCCCCCCCAACTACATCTACGAGTGTACGCAGGGCTCGTAGTTAATTTACAAAATGTCCGTCAAAATGTGACGTGTGTTACCCACTGGTGGTGTCCACTCCACTCAGCACCCTCGAGATAACTTTCTATTTTCTACATCTTGGGACTATATTTAAATTATATTGGGTCGCAATCTTCTTTTTGGTTGCGATGTTAATATTAATTTGATTTATGAATAACATTTTGGTTACACATCGCCTTCGGGTTTTTTATTTTAGCACAAAATTTTTTTGCATGTAATTCTATGACTGTATCAGGCCAATATGCCTATTGATGTATTAATTTCGATTGATAATAGAATACAAATTAAAACCCATTTGACATGTTCGCAGTCATATGGCTCCCAAAAATATAAATTACCACCAAACAAATCCGGCCAGAAAAAAACTCTTCAGATGTCATGGAAGCAGCTGTATCGCAGACACAAATACAACCTCAAAGTCCGTCGTCCCCCTTTTTTTTCCACGCACATCGTGGGTCACGGGCTCGAACACAGTTCGATTCCCGCCATCTAAACAGATGTTTCTTTTCTCGACGTTTACTCAGTCATTCTGTGAATGATTCGAGTTGAGTATTCAATGCCTACTCACATTCCATAGAAAGTATAATCTCGTACTCTCCCAATATGAGTGCACTTGATGAGGGCCTCAATGCACTTGTTTGTTTTAGTTTGGGATGAGTGGGCGTAACCGTTGAAAGTTAAGTAGGGAACTCTGTCGCCAATAAGCAAATTATTATTATTTATAATAGCCTACATTTTTATTGAACTAAGCTAATAATTAATTTTGAACGAAAAATTATTGCCTATATCTATGCCTACCATGCATTCAAAAAAAGTCTACTGTGTATCCCTACACTAAAATGAAGCAAAAAAAGCGCGATTTTAAGATAAAAGATATGAAATGAAAAACCCCTCATTTCGTACAGATCAATATAACTTGCTACAACTGATTCAGTTTTGTAATTTTGGTTCGGAGATAATATCAGTATCTACTCGACAATATGCTTCTACTTACTAACTTGTACACATAATAACATTCCTTCTAGACGCTAGTGCGAGTCTCTTGTATTAGTAGATAGGGGTTGATAACGATTCTGTAAAAAAGCTTGGATTATATATTTTTCGTAGTAAAAATGTTTCATAGATAATGTATACTCATAATCCTTATTCAAATCAGTATATTACTTGTTAAGAATACAGTGTACTTAAACTAATGTACGCGTACATATCAATAAAATAAAACTTGGAAGCAATAACAGATGGCTAATAAGTAGGCCTATAATAACTAATCAACTTGGCAGTTTTATTCCCTCCTCTCCAATGTTTTAAAAACCTTATGTATGACAATAATTTCAACACACTGTTTTTTTTTTTTGTTTTTTTTCTTGTGCAAAGTTGGCCTCTTCAGCCATTCTTCTGTCTTGCTATCCAATATAAGACTGCCTCCTTTTCTATCCTGCTCAGGTCATCGGGCAGGGAGTCAATGTCATTCTTGAGGGCGGCGCATCTGAAGAGATGCGCTCTGTCTTGATCTTCTAAATTACAAAGTTTGCAGGTGGCCGGTTTGTTGGTAATGTTGAAGCGGTGCAGGTGGTGCTGCAAGGCGTCGTCGCCGGTTACAAGCCGGAAATGGGCGGTGGTTGTCTTCCTCGACCAGTCTTTGTCTGGCCCTTTTTTGATCTCGGTCCACCAGTTCTTTAGTCGTGAAGTCTCTTCTGTGGTGTTTCTGAAGATCCTTTTTGTGGTTGACTTGATCTTAGTTTTGACATTTTGGTAGGAGAGAGGCGATGCTGGTGGTTGCGCTGCTGGTGGTTGCGGTGCTTTTGTGGCACTTTCGGCCAAGAAGTCTGCCTTTTCATTCCCCATGATCTTGCAGTGGCTGGGGATCCATTGAGTCTCAAATAGTTTGTTTTGCTGTCGGATGCCGACAAGGGAGTTTTGAAAAGCAGCGATTTAGACAAATTGGATGGCTGAGACGCTGTCGCTTAGGATCACAAATTTTGTCTTGTTGAGGGGGAAGGCGGGGGTCTCGGCGATTTTTTCGGCCGCCCTGGCAATGGCTGCGATCTCAGCGTCGAAGTATGTTTCGCCAGCTCCCATTGGAGTGGCTTCTTCAAAGAAGATGCAGTGGATGCCGTAACCTGTTCTATTTGTAGCCGAGTCATAGGAGCCGTCTGTGAAGATGTGCACCCACTCTTGAAGAGGAAAGTGCTTCTTCAGGTGCTTCTCAGCAAGCTCTTTCAGTTCTTTATGGTCATGGTCATCTTTCTTCTCGATGCCGTCAATTTTGGTCCCCGGGGCAAGCTGATTGGACTTGTCCGGCAGAAGCTCTGGGAGTGGTACGTCAAGTGGTGCACGTGGTGTTTTCTAGGAGGATAGGACAGTTTTTACTCTTCAGTTGGTGGACTGTTTCAGCAAAGTTAGTGTGCGCCTTGACTTTTGAGGTTGGGTAGTTGAGCCATTTGTCGGGGTTTAGGCGCGCCAGTTTTTCGTGCAGTTGGACAGCGCGCTGCTCTCTTCTTAGCTGTAGAGGCTCAATTTGGCTGAACCACTCCATGGCGATAATTGGGGTGGTTTTCACTGCTCCCATTATGAGGCGAAGGGCTCGATTTGGACTCTGTCGACATGGCTGGCGTGCGTTGCGGCGGCGGCAGGAAAGACTTCGGTGCCGTACTCAATGGCTGGTCTGATGTACGTTTTGTAGGTCAGCGCCAGAGTGTCTAGTTTTGCGCCCCAGGACACACCGGCTACCCTTTGAAGGAGTCGTAGTCGTTTATGGCCCTTCTCTGCAGCCTTTTCAAAGTGGATCTTGCCGGTCATTTTTTTGTCGAGAGTCACGCCAAGGTACTTCATCTCATCTGTCTGTTTAATCTGTTCGCCATCAAGAGTGATGTTGAACTTGAAGGGATTGTGACTCATCGTGAAGTAGGTGCAGATGGTTTTGCTGCAGTTTATCTTAAAGCCGTGCACTTTGATCCAGCCTGCAGCTATCGTCATGGCGAGGCCCATTTTTTGCTCCAGTCCAACCGGACATTTTCCTGTGAAGAAGATGACAAAGTCGTCTGCAAAAACCTTGACGACAAGGCCAGGTATTCGATTCAATAGTTTGATGAGTCCATTGATTGCAATTTTGAAGACGGTCGGCGCTGTGATTGTACCTTGAGCAACTCCGGCTCGCGTCTTACGTGTTTTGCTATGGGCACCTTTGTGGACCACCTTGATACGCCTCTTGTTAATGAAGTCGTGGAGCCATCTGACAATGTTGTTTGGTACTTCATCTTTGATCATCTGCTTGACTGCCCATGACCGGTCGGTGGAGTCGAAAGCTCCAGAAAGGTCGATGGAGACAGCCAGTGTGCTTTCACCTTTGCTGAAACCCTCTTTGACTGTCTGCGCAAAGTAGGCGACTTGGTCTGTGGTGCCTCGGTGTTGTCGAAAACCTGCCTGGTCTTCGGCGATGATGTAGTTGCTTTCGAGGTAATTATCCAAGCGTTTCATTGACTATTTTCTCAGCCGTCTTTGCAAGGGCGCTTGTGAGGGCAATTGGACGATAGCTGTCAGGGTCAGAGGCGTCTTTCTCAGGCTTCAGAATTGGCGTGATGAAGGCAATTTTCCAGCTTGATGAACTTCACTGGTCCAGGAACTGTTTATGAGGTCGAGGACAAGTTTCCGTGCCTTAGGTCCCAGGTGTTTAAGGAATTCAACATGAATCTTGTCAGGGCCATGCGCTTTTTTGTTGTCTAGTTTGATGATTGCATAATCCAGCTCCTGGGAGGTGAAAGGCCCATTGTAAGCGTTGTTTGGCATGTGCTTGTACTTAAATTTTGGCAACTTTTTTGGCTTCTTTCTTAGAGGGCTGCTTATGGTGGTAAAGTGTCTGCACAGGACATCAGCCTTTTCTTTGTTAGTCACTGCCATATTTCCTTTTTAGAGAAGAGGAGCATTTTCTTCTTCTGGCTTTGCTTTTTTCCCACATAAGCTGGAAGTGTAGATGTGAGCCTTGTAGGAGTCTTTTCTATAGTCCAGATTCAACAGAAAATTTTTAAATTTCTGCTCTTTTTCCTCGTCGATTGCTTTGGTGAGGTTGTTTTGAGCTTCAAGAAACTTTTCTTTGCTGGTTGGGGTCTTTGCTGTTCTGTATCTTGTCTACATTTGTTTTCGCTTTATCCTCAGATTTTCAAGCTTTCTGCTCCAAAAGGGTTTGTAGTTTTTTTTGGGAGCCTCTGGGAATGTGTTCGCGTGCAGCTTCCAGTATTTTCTCCTCCAACAGTTTTGTATCTCGATGTGGGTTGCCCGAGAGATGGGTGGTGGAGGCCAGATTTTCCATGGTTTTTGTGAAGTCATTCCATTTTTGCCGTTCGGAAGTTCCACCTCAGGTAGGGATACTGCTCATTTTTGAAGCTGCTCTTGATGGCGCTGATTTTAATCACCCTTTTGACCCAACCCTGAGGGGCAATCGAGATTTTCTTGTTTTAGGTCATCCGCAATAATTGATGAGGGGCCATGACAAGATCTGGTCGGGAAGTGTATCCGGAGTTGGAGAGGAAAGTGGCCCTGTTGTCCTTGTCCGGGTCCTCGAGCAGGAAGAGTGCGTTCGAGTAGACCAATTCTGCTACAGTTTGTCCAACTTGAGTGGTCGACTCATAGTCCCAATCTTTATGCGGAGCATTGAAATCGCCAACGATGATTGTGTTCCTCGAAACGTTGATGGTTTCGAGGGCAGCTGGTATGTTTTGTGGAGGGTTGTATAGCAATGAATGGTATACTTAATTTGTCTCATCCAGACGTCCAGAGAAGTGATTTCAATCTTGTCGCCACTAAGCTCCATTTTATGTGTGACTGTGATGGTGGAGATCAGGGTTGACCTCACTCCAACGATCAAGCCTGAAGAGATGGTTCTGCTTCTCTCCAGGATGTGGATGACGTAGTTGGGAGTTTTAAGGTCACTTTGTTTTGTATAGCACAGCACAATACCAACTGTGTGTGTACTGTGTACCATGGATACTGGTATACACTTCGTTTGCTGTGTACTATATACACTAATAATCAAACAAATATGTGTAATACTATTTTAATTAATTTTCATGTATCAATGTATTAAAATGTTTGTTGATACTTAATACTTCTGTTATATCTTTAATATAAAACTTGAATCATCAAGATCAGTGGCGTAGGAACCGGGGGGTTGGGGCAGGGGGGTTAATGTACCCTCCCAAGTTCGGCCCAGGAGGGGCCCACCCACCGAGCTCCGCCCCTGGACCACAGACAACACAGACTTGTAGGCCTATACCTAGGAATACATAACATGTTGGCCGTATTGCGCACATCTTGACGCATTAAATAATAATGGTTAGCAGAAATAATTGGTTAACTTCAATTTATTTGTGGATTTAGTGCCTTTATGACAGGTTTGACTTAATTTCTCAATTTCATTGATTGGAAACACTTCCGTAGGTGTATTTCTTCATCTTCAATACAATCCAGAAATAACAAATCTGTCCCAGTCAGGATAGTTTTAATTTCTGTATTGTATTACAAAAGGGTTTGGTTCATTTTAAATGGAAGTCTCCCAAGGATAATCAGTTTTAAAATGTATAGGGCCTATTAAGAGGAGGCCGGCCGGCATACTCATTTAATGCGGTTACAGAATGTCTTAACCAATTTTAGTCGCATTGATTTGTGATTTTACATAATTGTGTAAAAACTAATTATGAAAGCCAGCGTCTATCATATCACATTTCCAATTTTTGATCATAGAAAATAAACAAAAAATTAATTCAATTTTCTAGAATTTAGAATCTGTCAAAATGGTCAAAAACACCCAAATAACTACGCATTTCTGATTGATCTATGAAACTATGATAAATATTGAAAATCTGATATGAGGCGCGTACAGATGTCCTTCATTATCAAGTAAGCAAAGTTGTATTCACATGTAGGTAATGATTTATGACTGCAGGAGAAGGAATGCGCCGAACATCAAATCATCGCCGGCTTCCTCTTAAGCTCATCTGTATTCAAGTTGACTTTCCCTCGTCTGTTTTTGCCAGGTCTTTGGTGGTGATTGTACACTAACTAATGTGTGTTTTTTGAGCAAGTTGTCTGTTGGACTAAACACATTTCTTCATTGTTGTAGGTATGGACCTAATTGCTCAGTCGAGTTACTCGGCATCTATAAACTTTGCTCATAAATCTTCTCCGCTGAAGCAAGAGGAACAGATCGACGCGACAGAACACCAGCCTAGCTTTAAGTTTGTGGCTGTGGACGTAGAGAGAATTCAACGTCCCTTGGATATTCCTCCTGCTACAAGTGAGTAGGCCTATCTAGCTTTTATGTTCCAAGTTTGACATTACTGAATGAAATATATCAAAAGTCAAATCTTTATGGTTTGGAGAGTGGTACATAGTGAGTAGTGGCTGAGTAACGGTCTAGGCCCTATGATGATAGTTATATTATAAATTTTAGGTCAATGGCCATGATTGAAAATTAACAAAATATTTAAGCCTAGGCTATAGGCCTAATATTATGTTAGGGCCTACTTATATTCCGGATTAGGGCTCAACAAGTAAGCATTAATGTTTTATTCTATAGCCCCATGGCAAAAGTTTCCCATGAGTAGAGAAGAATAGTACTTTATTTGTTATCTAGGGCGACGGTCGTTCGCCCCCAGCCAAGCGCATGCGACTGCTAGAAGGCGATGATGACTAACTCGACTCTGTTTACTCCTACCCGAGTTGGGTGGTTTTCAGCTATCTGCACACGCCGTCCCGAAAGATTTACAATCTTGAAACTCTGTATATGACCTGATATATGGTCCATGACATACCAAAAAAAATCAGCCCGGTCCAATAACCCGTTCTGTGTTAAAAAAGTGCGTAAAAATCGACGAAAATATTCCGGCTGGCTGGGTGGGTGGCTAGCTAGCTAGGGATTCTGACAGAAAGGAATAAGAGCCTACAGAGAAAACGGTACATCTTAGAACTATGAAACTTGGACCACATTTAGATGTACCTCAGACTCACATACTTCCGCCGAGAGGCAAGCAATATTCCACCCCCTAAACTAGGAAAACGCTAAAGTCCCGCCGCGTTGATGGATGAGCGTAAGTTTTTAGTTTGCGTGGGACCACTTTTCCTTTGCAAGTGCTTTGTGAAAGCATTGTAGGTGATTGTTGTCATGTTTCAAATTGTTACTTCTTAATATTGTTATTATAAACCTAAAAAAACTCATATTAAAACCTTTATTCTATGGATTCTGGCTAACTTTTTCAACTTTTTCTTTCAAAAAGCAATACATAACCATGACCTTATCCCATACAGCATTCAATATCTATAGGATGTCCAAATTAAGTGCAGAATGTCTGTAGAATGTTATGTCAATTCTCAACTTAATTTCGCAGTCTATACAATATTTGAATTTAACTTATTTTTAGCAAAATTAATTGTAGTTACGTGAGAATATTCTTTAGATATCAGTATGATGTTTGTTTATAACTTGCAATACCTAAAATTTTGTATATATTTTTCTAATGTCCATGACACGTCCTCAAGTTATTTAAATGTGACAGTAAAGTAACGTGGATGATTAAATATCTATATAATGTTTGTTTTTTACAATTCTTGTAAGTTTGTAATATTTTTTAATCATTGGCGGTTACGTGACGTCTTTCACAGCATTCTTTAATACGCAAGTGGTAAAGTTCCCGCCGTGTCGCTTTCACAAGCGGTGGGCTGCGCTCACGGTGGGGGACTGTGAAGATGATCTAGAGTCACGTACAAGCCTTCAAGTTTAAAACACGTCGACAGCGTCGTCTTTCTGGCTTCAGTTGTGCTTCAGTTATCATCCTAAATCTTGGAAAGTCTAGGTAAGTTGTGTAAGATGAGGTAAGCCAATGCCAAAGTCGAGAAAAAACACTAAGCAAATTTAAGTACTCGAAATTTTCAATAGAATCTTACAAAGGACGTCAAAAGAATTGTCTGCATGTTTTGACAAAGACGCAAAACTGTTTGGCCCCTAGGCCTAGCACTAGTTCGTATCAAAGTCCTAGCCCTAGGCCGACGACCCCTAGGCCTAGCTATCAACATCAAGATAATGACTTAGGCCTAAATAGCCCAGGTTCTGCCTGTCCGCGGTCAGATAGTGTGTTGAGCCTAGGCCTAGCCTTGGTCCAGGGTCAAGGCCTCCTACGCCATGTCCTTCTTTCGAAGACCAAGGGTTGGACCTAGGCCTAGGCTTAGGCCTAGGCCTAGAAGAAATCAGGAGGTCCATAGCCCTAGGCCTACAGATTTCTCTGGCTGTGATCTTGCTGCATGGGCCTTATCCTATAATGTTCCACTAAATGCATTAGGGGACTATTAAGCATTTTAAGACAATATCCATGCCATCAAAACCTACCAAAAGATGCACGAACACTTATGGCCACACCAACAATAACAGAGCTACATGATATGGCCCCGGGCATTATTACCATTTTGGCTTAAGTTAGGAAATTAATATTATTGAATCTTTTGATTTAAATAAGTGTTCACTTCGTGATTTAGATTTGCTGGTTAGTATTGATGGGTTGCCAATCTCTACTAGTTCCTCAAGTCAACTGTAGCCGATTTTATGCCACGTTTCTTCATTTCCAGAATCGGAAGTGTTCCCTTTTGGCATTTTTCAGGATAGGGTAAGCCATCTGATGCTAATGTGTTTTTAAAACGCTTTTTGGATGAAGTTAATGACTTGATTTTCCCATGGTATACAATTTAAAAGTGAACACCCTTTTAAAGTAAAAATGCATGCCTTTTATTGCGAGCACCAGCTAAGTCCTTTGTATGTCAAACAAAGGCCATTTGGGGAAAAAGTTCATGTACTAAGTGTATGGTTAAAGGAGAATATATTGAGAACAGAGTTTGCTTTTCACCAACTTGATGCACATGCAAGAACTCATGCAGATTTCATAAATCACATTTATGATAACTATCATGTAGCACAACATGTTTAGAAACATACATGATTTTGATATGGTTAAAAGCATACCATTGGACTATATGCACTTGATATGCTTTGGGGGTCCCCCCGTAAACTTGTAAAAAGACTTGTGGATAAATGGCAAGGTCCCCTACAAGTTGTCAAGTCATAATGTTCATGAGTAGGGCTCGGATTTTTATGTGCTTAAAAACGTCAAAATATGTATTTTATATTTGCTTAAAAATATAAAAATATTTGATTAAAAAAACAAAATAAAGTGCTCAAAAAATATTGTTTACGTACCATCAGTCTTCCCAGCAAAAATTGAGCATAAATTAATCAAATCATGTCAGGTGCAAACATAATACCAGAAAGAAAAAAATAAGTTGGCACTAAAACAATTTATTGTTGCTGGACATATTTTTAGCAGTTTTTAAACAATGTCACTTTTTAATACCACCTTGGACTATACCCCATTGCAGTGTACCACAATCCACATTTTCAAATGTTTAAATTTAATTGAATGTCTGTTTTCGGCGAGCACATTTTTGTATTGCGAAAAACTTTGCTCTACGTCACAGGATGGTAACGGGTGCAAACTTAAAATTCTCAATATCAGACAACGAAAACTCTTCCTCGTTGGGGGTAGGTGTCCATCACCTTTTAGAATAGCACTTATTTGAACAAGTTTTTTGTACCCAATATTTTAGACAGCACCAAGTTTAGTTTATGCAATTTTGAAAATGGTTGAAAACAGTTCTTGATTTTATTGAAGTAAAGAATAGTGGATTTTTTGTTTAAAATATGGGGATTATGGCAAGGATAAGAGAAATATGTATTTATTAACCAAAAAATTTAAAAAAAATATGCAAAAATATTTGATTAAAAAACCATATATTTGAGATCACAATCGAACAATTCGTGAAGAATTGATCATGGGGCATAGGTTTAGAGAACCCTTTATAAAAATATTTTTAAAAGCATAAGAATCCTAGCCCTATTCATGAGGCTTCAAGTATTTTACTGTCTTTTAAAGAATATATCCCAGTCGAGTTTGCTCGCAAAAACCCGAACGTTAGTTGAAATAAATCGATTTTAAAACAACCGAACTTAGGCAGTTGCTACTATACACAGGTCCTTTGGTTTTTAGAAAATCTTTTAACAACAGATAAATGACCCCAGGTACATTAACTTTATGGTGTTTCATGTAGCAACAAGAATCTTAGCAAGTGTTGAATATCATGAAGTGCATAGTTTCCTATGCACAGGATCTTTTTAAAAAACTTTTGTCGGGAAAAATTTGGTAAAATTTTCCCGGGGAGCACCGTATCTCTCATAACATTCATGGGCTGATACATATTTATATAATTCACAATAATTCACAGTGTCTCTAGGTCAATTCCTAAGCAGGGTACAACTACAAGTGATGTTAGGCCTAAGTATCAGTATTCCAAAAAACATGAAAAGGGCCCTTTGATAGAAAATTTTAAAGATCCACAGTACATGTCGATGAAATGCCCACTATTCAAGTTGAAGTTGGACACCGCTAACAGTTGTTGTGGTCTTGTGATGGCAGTGTAAAATTTTTATTGTCAATATATGCTATTCAACAGTACTCCATGCCAGTGGCGGATACAGGGGGGGGGGCGGGGGGGCGATCGCCCCCCCCCCTGATTTTTTAAAAATTAAAAAATAAAAAATAAATGATTTTATTATTTTATTTTGCACGCACCAAATGCACTCTAAAAACCTGATTTTCACAATTTTCGCCTGCGGCGCTATTTATTTAAAACTCCAAATAAAAATCAACTTTTCCCTTTTTGTTGTCAGAAATAATTTAGTTTGCCTCTGAAATGTGTCTGCATCAGTGTACTTCGATTTATTAAGTTGTCCTCCTATGTGAATCGTTTTTTAACTAAATAGATAGACGTTTAAAATAAAAAAAATGATGAATTGAAATAAGATAAAACGTTTATAATAATGTTGCAATCTAGGCCAATGCTGTAAATTGTAAGCATCGACATGACGACAAAACAAATTGGTGAAACACAAACTACTTTGTTTCCGTTTTGCATTCCGCCCACCCATTTTTTTCTAAAACGCCCCAAAATGCACTCTAAAAACCTGTTTTTCAAAATTTTCGCCTGCGGCGCCATTAATGGGGGGCTCCGCCCCCTTTACCCCCCGTGCATCCGCGCTTAGTCCCTTTCCCACGACTGTACAGGGCACACACAAATCGCCCCCCCCTGATTATGTCCTAGATCCGCCACTGCACCAAATGCCATGGTAGTATTTGGGGAAAGCGATTTAAAGATATCATGAATTGTACACAGTGCCCTGTTTTCATCGATTTTGGGAATCTATAAAGTACGACAATTGTCAAAAACAGTACAGTGCTGGCCTGTACACCTGTTTTGGCAAGAAGCTTACAAAACTTCCTCTGAATGAGGGACAGTTATGCAGTTTTCCACTTTTACCACAGAAATAAATTTAGATTAATTGCCTCCCCCCCCCCCCCCCCACCCCCCCCTCTCTCATAGGAAAATATAATTCCCAACATAACTGTGGTGAACATGTTTTAGGCTAAATTTTATGAAAATTTTAAATATTGGTTGGGAACTAGTAGGCCTACCTAACTAGTAACTAATTTGGTTGGTGTCCAAAATATTTGTTTCTGTTTTTGCTTGCTTTTATGTTTTTAAAATTTATGAAATAGGTACGCCTAGGTAGAGGTTGGGCCCCCGTAATTTACTCTCTTTTTAATCTTGTTAACGGGGCCTGGAGCCCTGGCAGAGGTCCCCTAAAACGATTTTAAATAATGTTGCAAAATTCATTTAAATTTATTTGATTATTTTTAAACTCAATTAAAAATCCCCCTTACCAAACTAGTTCTGCTGGTTGAATGTCAACATTAAGCTATTTTGTGAACTAATCAATAACCCTAAGGCCTACTTGAAGATTACAAAATTCAAATTGTAAAACATATTTTGTTACAGTAGGCCTAGTCTATCTATTGTGGTAGTCCTACTTCCTTCCAACTTTCATAAGTTTTTTCTTTTCCTAATTTTCCTAAAAACAGTCATTTGATTGTAGGCTTTAAAGTTACAATGTACTGCATTGCATATTTCCCAAATGAAGATACCAGTCAATTATATCACAATCTTGGATCAGGGCTCCCGGGGTACCGTCCCGGTACTGATTTAACAGCATGGTGGCCACCAAAAGAATTACTCTACTGACAACTTATAAACCGTCCCGTTGAAAAAACATTATTGCCCTGTGGAATTTGGACCACTATTTGGGATTTTTGCACAATTCAAACTGCTTGGTAAACCTATGGGGTAAGTTAACCTAAATGGGTACCTAGGTTGTTATCGAAAACTAAAAAATTTATGGATTCCGCTCAATGTCGAATAGTAGGCCCTAATGAACTTAGCGCTAATAATCTTAGCTGTTAAAGCGCCCTAAAACTACTAATACTAATAGGGGTGGGCAAACCTGGGTTTTTGACTTTCGAGCTGAACTCGCACTTTTGAACCAAAAATTTTTGAACTCGGGAACTCGAGCCGAACTTTTACAATCCATTATTATATTGTACCGTATACTAGCCTAGACATAGACTAGGGGCTACGAACACGGGAACACGGAAAAATGGCTACAACTGGAAATGTTATTAATAAATTAAATATCTTATTAGTTAGGCCTGTACCCTTATTTTGGTATTATTTAAATAAATGCAATCATCAATCTTTTTAAAGAAATGCCATATTATTGCATTCTGTTTGCTATCATCGACAGTCCTACCTGTATCAGTCATGTGTAGTATAAGGATCCTCTTTGTCACACTCACTGCTGTCCATGACTGATATTTAGTTATTAACAAACACAAGAAAAGTACGGACTAGGCCTAGGTCAGGGAAACTTTGACAGGAGCTATGAGTGTGCAAACAAATCGACCACACAGTAGGAAACGCGCGCTGCGTGTGTTAGGCCCGCCCACATGCCGGAGGCGGAGCGTAACTGACGCGTTCCAAACTAGGGTTTTGGTAAATGACTTGAGTTATTATTGTTATTTGTGTATACTATTTCGAATAAGAATAAATATTCATCAATTTCGTTGCAAAAAAGAAAAAGCTTCCTTTAATTCCATGCCAAAAATTACCGATCGAGCAAATCACAGACGCAGACCTTCTAACAGATAGCTTCGTCGTGATGTCACGGCATGACAACACGAGAACTTTTTAAGGCGTTGGAAAATCAGCAGTTAGAAATATCCAACATGGCAATCGCTGCTTTGTTGTTCTTTTATGCGAACGATGTATAAAATCAGTTTTTGGTGTAATTTCAAGAAGCTCGGCTCGGGCTCGAGTTTTTGAAAGTTCGCCCACCCCTAGTAATGATGTTCACGTGTGAAAAATCAGTCTAAAATGAACGAAGGGAAAAACACTAAGTGCATTTTTTGGTGCTGACTGGTTGCTCAATCATTTTATTTCTTATAAGGAAATTTAACACATGTCTCAGCTGATTTTCACCCCTGAACAACAAGACAAACTATGTAGGACACAATACCATTATTAGGCCCTACATATAAACGATTCCAAATTACGATCATGCCTTCTTTTGGAAATGTAGGCCTACATTTTGTTTTTAAAGTTTCACTAACTGACTACTGTACTGTGTAAACATTTTTTGTAACTGCAAATACGTATAATAGCTGATGAGTAGCGTTTAGAGTTGTATTCAGTTTGGGCTCTAGGTTAGGGGTAGCCCTACCTCTATCTTTCTGGCCAGCAGTTTTCCCCAAACCTGCACGAAACAAAAGCCCGCGTGTGCCGCTGTTTTTTTCTCTCTTGCCTACCAATTGCCAATGAGGTCTGTTCTTTGTTAATTGTATAAATAATGATAGTTATTCATGCCCTCATACCTATTCAATATATTTTTTAAGTTTTTGATAACAATCTCTAATTATTTTTTTCATACAATGGATATCCATTGGCCTAAAAATAATGAAGTTTACCCAGCTATTTGAATAGGCCTAGGCTAGGCCTACGGTACCTACTAGGGATGGGAAAAAGCGTTTAATTTCGTAAACGTTTAAGGCTGCACAGGAGTAGCTATAATATCGGCGCGATGCAGTGTCCCCGCATTTCAGTTGGAACTCGGCCCACAATTGTCATATCGGCATATTTTTTTTTTTACTCTTTTCACGATTAAATTTACTAGGATTGATGATGTCAAATTTTCGAATTGTAATTAAATGGGCTTAAAAAAAATTAGAATTTGGGAAAATATTTTAAAAATTTACCTTCACTTTGAGCTTATAAAAAAATTAAAAAACTTTTTAGGGAAAATGTACATCAACAAGTCCAAATTTCAACTTTATTTTCAAAATAAAAAAAAATTAAAACCAAAATCGTGTGCGCTATACTACTAAACTTCGGCATGTTTTGCCGCTATTTTAGGCCCTTTTCAGCCCCAGCAATCCCCGCACTCTGGGATACGACTTTTTGAGTGACGGATGGTTATTTATGTTCGAAATAAAAATTTCTTGGCCACAGAGAAAACTTTTCAGCTAATCAGAACCCCTCAATGCAAAATACATTTTTTACTGTTTGCTATGAACACACAACATAAGACATTATGTTTTTGTGTAACTGTTAAGTTTTATAAAACCTTTTATTTTTCACGCTGAGCCCATTAAAAACGTACACAGCTAATCAAATCGTGCTACATAAAATTTTTCGATGGAAAATGCTAAATTTAGTATGTCTGCCCCGGTCATCATTCATTTGGATTACGCCTCGCACTGTTTAAAAACTTTTTTACTTTTGCATGAAAGGGAAACCCAAAATCTTTGTTACCCTAGTAAATGATCGTTTAAAATTTATAAAAACAAAGTTTTAAATTTAAAAAATTACTCTTTTTTGGGTCGAACCCGGATCATTGGGTTCATCCGCGCGTTTTCATTTTGCCGGAGCGGGAGTATCCACTCACAAAGTACTCGGACTCTTTTTCGCAAGGCCTTTAAAAAAGGGAAAAGAAAAATAGTGTTCCAGTTTGGAGTCGTTCGGGTTTTTAAATTTTCACGACTGTCAATACAAAAATATTTTAAAATATATTGCTTAAAATTGTCCCCACTGGGATAGAACCCCAGCCGGCCCTTTCGCTGTCCGGGTGGTCGGGGCGGATGCTCTTACCAAATGAGCATTGGAGAGGCGTCATAATTCGGTCTATTTGTAGTTAATTTTATTAGTGGGGTGTTTTTAAGTGTTATATAACAAATAAAAATGGTAAACATTTGGGCACTAAAACCCAAAAAAATCAGTAATTCACGTGAAAAACTAAGCCGTCTTAACTTATTTCGCATGGGCATATCCTCATTTACCATGAAAGAATCAATCTAGGTTTTGTTTGTGCCTTTAAAGAAGACGGGGGTAACACAAAAAATTAGTCCACACTGTCCCCACCCCCCCCCACAGCAAGCATTTCTCTTGCAATAGAAAGATTTTTCCAAGGCCATGCATCGTGTGTAAAGCGGGGCTCCGACCGTATGCTGAAAAGTCTTTACTTTTTTTTACGTGTTTTCCATCACCATCATTGTTATTTGTGAATATTGTCTATTGGCCCTGGAAGTTTTACCAACATACGATACAAAAATGCGGATGGAGACACTTCTGTAGATTTGCCACGTCATCGTCATTAGAAAAATTTTTAAGATTACTTTATAAACTTAAAATGATGTCTTTCAATTTGCCTATCTTACTATTATCTTTGCTTTGACATTTTTTTATAACTATATTTTTGGGTTTGAATGACCTATTCCTGATGGCGGAAAATTTTCATAAAATTCCAAAGCAAATTTTTTTAAACGTTCTAGTTACTACGAGAAATCTTCTGACTAAAAAAACAGAATCATTAGTGGCAGTAAAAAATATACAAAAAAGGATTATACCGATCGGGAAAAAATAGACAGACAATGTAAAATATGGAAAAAATGGGTTACACATGTGTTTTAAAATTAAAATAATATTTATCTGCGAAATTCTGCTTCCCGCGTTCAGCGGGAACTTAGGGTACTTATCCAAATTGTCATATCTGCAAAAAAATTAGGAAAATCTTTAACAAAAAAATAAACTTATTTAAACTTTATAAAAACATGATCCTACTAAAAAAATTTTGGAAAATAAACTTTTGCTTTCGAATACAAAAAAAATATTACACCTTTTTAAAATTTAAATAGCAAATTTTTCACAATTTTAAAATGTCGGACTTGTGTGCGGGGTTGGGGTTTGGAACTTAATTATTATTGAGCTTGTTAAATTTAATATTTTGTCAGCTTGTTATCCATAGTACTTAAATGTGGGCCTACTAAAATTTTGTATTGCTATGAAAATAGCAACTATGCTAAGGGAAAAAAGAACCTAGGGGTGATCCAGGAATTTCCAAGGGGCGGGGGGCGTTGTAAATATGCCAAAAGGGGACGGGGTCGGTGCAAAGCCCCAGCCCCCGGGGCCTTTTCGAATTTTTTTTCTCGTATTTGACTTTTCAACGCCTCAAAACCGTTGTAGAGCCCAATACAACCTAAAGTGCTATGCAACAAAAAATTTTTTTTATTGTGCAAAGTCGATTTTGGGAATAATTGTAATTACCTATGTAAATATCATAGTTAGGTTGCTCCCTCCTTATATATTTTTCTTCAATCGATCACACTTGTTTTTTTTTTTGGGGGGGGGCATGGGAAGGGGGCCTCAACCCCATAACCATAACCCCCCCTCGCCCCCTTGGATACGCCACTGAAAAACACTACTACTATACTACCTTCTACAAAAACAAAACAAATTTTTAAAAATCATGTGTTATGAGTTATGCCCTAAGGGTTACGCCCCCTTTTTCTCCAAATAAATAAAACAATCTGTTGCAACTTAAAACTGAGCAACCCCATTATTTATTCAGGTGATAAACACAATATTTTTTGAATTATAACCGTATTATACCTTTTTATGCAAGGGCCACTAAACTCAGCTGATTTTGGGGAAAGGGGAGGAAAAATGATAACTTAGGATTGTTTGTTAATGTGTGTATCAAAAAAAAAGATACATTTTTTTATATCTAATTTGATTTTTAATGAAGGCTTTGGGTCATTTTTTGGTGTCTTGAGTGCGGTGGCTGTTTTAAGGCCACACTTCTTTGTTTGAGTCCCAAAAAATTTTCTGGGGAAAATATTGGTAAAAAGGATTATAGTAATATATCGACAATCCACAATTTAAATTGGCCAGCGATTTTGGCCGAACGGGTTGAACTTCAGCAAAAAAAAATACTAACACTTCTGAACAAAAATTTTTTTGTTTTGACCTTGATTCACTTTTCACTAACCCATCGCGCCCCCCCCCCCCCCACACACAATCGCTGCAATGTCTGGTCTTTGTCGGCGAAAGTGAACAGCACAGCACACACTGGGCGTAACGGAAAAAAGCGTTGCCCCCTCACCCCACCATGGGTCCCCCGCTATCTGTCCATTTGGGTTGGTTGGGTAAAAGGTGGGAAATTTTCTCTATTTTAAACCCTGCATTTCAGGTCCCAAAACTCAGTAAAAATTAGAGAATCGTTCTCGATAAATAAAGAGAGCGGTGAGCATCCTCAACGCGACATACGCCTATCATGTTAAAACCCCAATTATGTTAAAAAAAACCCGTTTTCAAATTTTTTCTCACAAATTTTTCTGTATTTGGTGTTTAATATACGTAAAAGTATGAAACCCTTGGTCGTGTGGTTAGAGGCTCGCTTCCAATGCAGAAGGTCCGGGTTCGATTTCCCCGTAAGGGAATTTTTTTAGACTTCTGATGTGGATTCGAGTCCTCAGTTCTTAGGAAAGTGTAAACTGGGGCTCTGGGCTTTGGGGTCGTCCTAAACTATGCACATAATTTGGATAGCGTAGCGAGCGTAGCGAGCAAAGCGAAGATTCCATTCTACTACACTGGAGAAAATATCCGGAATGTTTTTTTTTTTTTTTTTTTTTTGTCTGTTTGTTACACGTTTGGCTAAACCAAAACTCCAATTGCGTGAATTTTATGGGGGGGGGTTTCCCCAATCTCGAACTTTGAACTGCCACGTTTTTTCGCAATCGAAAAATTTTTTCTAAAGAAAAACGCAAAATTTAACGATTTTTTTCGATTTTTAAAAAAATTTCTTTTTGACTTTTACATCTACATCTTAATCCGATTTTAATGATTTTTTTTTCAGAACCTTAATTTTTGAATTGATATTCTTGAAAATTTTAGAACAATCAAAATTATTTCTCTTAAAAACGAAAATTTTAAAAGGGTTTTTTTTTTTTTTTTAAAAATTTTTCACTTTTAAAACCTACATCTTTTTCCTATTGTAAAGTTTTTTTACAGAACCCTTTAAATTTTTGAATTATTATATTCGTGTAAAATTTGAGCGCAATCGAAAAATTATTTTTTTGAAAAAAGCAATTTTACGATTTTTTTTTTTTTTTTAAAATTACAATTAAGAAAAAAAAAAAGAAAATTTAATTTTTTATTTTAATTTAAATTTTAATTTTTAAAAAATCGCTTAGTAATACTTTTTTTACAAAAAAACAGAAAACCTGCATAACACTGGGGTCAAGCCCAATTTAAACCCCTCCAAAACGCGGCGGGACTTAACGTTTTCCTAGTAAATTTTAAGGTTATAACACCGGTAATGAAAACAGTATAAAGTTGCTTTGTGCTGCGTGACTGTGAAGTACCTAAAATGTTTTTTCTTTAACACTACTTACATATAATCATGGCGTAACTCGGACGGCGAATTTGGTCAAGGGGGGCGAGGGGGAGCCAATTTTATTTTAAATTAATTTTTTCTTTGATATTATATAAATTTTTATACTTTTTCTTATTTTGGGGAATTTTTTTCAAATTTTTTTAGGTTTTTTTAAAACAAAATTGTCAAAAAACTCCTTACACTTAGAATCGAAATTTTTTTTCCCGGGCTGTCGCTTCGCACCCGTATAAAATGGGGGGGCCAACCCCCCCCAGACCCCCCATTGGGTTTCCCCAAAAGTGCTCGTTACCCAGGAAAAGCGTATACCCATAAAATTTTTTTTTGGATGATACCACTGACTATCACTGTACCGGTAGGCCCCCACCCATCTACCCCTTTCCTAGTTGTGCTGACCATTGATCTTTGGAGGTCAACAATGTTCGCTCCGCGAAAAAAAAGGGCAATTATCCAATGTAGTATACTATACTGACAAGTGTTACTCAATGGCTTGACTGTTCGGGAGGTCTCGGGTTCTAATCCCATCACAACCTGTCCTGATTATTATTTCGTGGTACTGATTATTATTGAGTATCGTAAAAGCTACATATTATAATAATGCAGGTAGCAATATAGGGTTTAAAAATTGTGTCCTGAACCCGGGGTCTTAACCCCGGGCTAGGTTATAGCATTGAGGGTGTTATCCTGTGCCAATTGTTTTGGACTTGAACCCAAGTCGCGTCAATTTTACTGACAAAAATTTTTATGTTGATGGTCTAAACCTGTATTCAAAAAATAATAACATTTACTTATTTCAAATGTTCTTAAATTTTTTTATTTGCAATCCCTCTTCCCTAGAAAATGATCATTGCTAGAGACAAAAAATAAACATTTGGTAAATTTAATTTTTTGGTTTTCTCTCTTATGTGATGGTTCGTAACCTCAATACAAAAATTATGTGAATGTAAAAAAACTTTTTTATATTACGGACGACACGTCATTTTACCCAGCTCGGAAAGGTATATTTGATCTCAGTGCGACCTTGGGCAATGTTGAGCGCATCTCGCGTCCTCTCAAACCTTTCAGCAGTACAAACGATCCCACTGCCCCCATCGTAAAAATTTCGGGTCCTATTGGAGGGGCAAATTAAAAATTTTTGACGAAATTCTGAAAGGGCCCCCCTCCAACCTCTCTCCCCCCCAATCCCCCCCACCCATGTCCGTTTTACTCCCCGTTATGCTTAACGCCCGTGACACCTTAATCCTTGAAATAAACGGTTTAAACGTTTACAAAGTAATAAGCCCTATTTTTTTATAAATTTAGGGAGGTAGAGGCCCAGGTTTTTACAACAAAAACCAATTTTGTCTTATGGGCCGGCCGACGAATAAATTTAAAAAAATTTTTTCTCACTCTTGCGTAAAATGCCCCCGGGCCCTTTCCCCCAGTGTAAAAAGCAAATTCTTAATACAGCCTGGGGCCCCGGCACCCTCCCCAAAATTAAGCACTTTTGAAATTATCACCTAATCTGTTAGCCTGTGCTTGTGTAGGCTCCCAAAAAAACAAAATTTATATATTATATTTTATATATTTATTATTTAAATTTTTTTTCCCAAAAGTTAAACGTCCCACCCTAACCTACTGTATTATTATTTTTTATTCTCTCATCCCTTGCTTGTTATAAAATCATAATTGATTATCAAAGTAGGTACCGTACTATACAGCAGAACGGTGTAATGTGGTTTAAAATTTTAGAAAAATCAAGTAGGTTGGGGTTACCACTTTATTATTTTTTATGAGCCCATAAATATAGAAACAATCACAAGAATATGAATTTGGGAAATTTGGGTTGGCACCTTTCTATGGATCTTTTTTTTTGTTACTTATGCCCCAATTTCCAAAATTTTTTCTTTTTTTGTGGTTTTCTATATATTGGCTCTAAAAAATTATAGGGAGAAAACCGGGCTAGTTGGCCACTTTTTACATTGGAATTTTAGGAAAGGGAAAATTAATTAAAGAAATGATTATATCTTTCTGTAATCATTTCTTCCATCTTTGATGCACTTAAAAAAAAATACTTCAAATTTTTACTTACTTTGTTTAATACATAAAACAACAAAAATACCTTCGAATGTGAATTGGCCAACCTGCCCCATGTCAGGGGCTGGTTGGCCCAGTACATGGGGCTGGTTGGCCCAGTACATAAGAATAGCTATTTTTGTTGTTTATTGTATTTTTTTAAATGTTGATATATTTATTTTAAATTGCAACACAGATTGAAGAAATGATCACAGAAAGAAAGAAATCATTTCTTTAATTAGATTCCTTCCTAAAATTCTGAATGTAAAAACGTGGCCAACCAGCCCCGGTCTCCCTAGGTCTAGTATCAGAAATTCCATATAACCTGCAAAGTGAATGGGTGGGCCAACCAGCCCCATCACGCATTTATACATATTGTTTGCGTTTGTATTAGATCCTACAGTTTCATTATGTTTTCAATACTTAAAATACAATCCCTAATGGATATTGTAAAATAAAATTATTTACTTCAATTTAATGGTTGAAAGGGGAGTGGTTTTATAATGTGCGTAGCTTGGTTAAATTTACAAACCCAGCTGTAAAAAATTCATTTTGCTCTAGACCAGTGCTGTGAAACTGCGTCTTAAAATTTTCCCCAAGCTCTAAAGTAGTAAATACCATTTTCAATTAAAATTTTGGGGGGAAACAGCCTTTTGATATGAATCTGCCTGTGGCCAAACCCAAACACTTAGCCAAACCACCCGGTCCCCCCTTAAAAAGTGGTCCCTCCATCCTACTTATTTTTCAAAAAATTTTAAAGCCATTCCCCATTCTGCATGTATATACTTTGAAATTTTATGACATCAAACAGGGGAATCAATTTTTTTAACCTCTTAGGCCTTACCCCCCACTAAATGTTTAAATCTCATCCATCTTGATTTGGTGGCGGTTTTTTCGTTTAGTTGGTATGGGGGCCTATTTTTGGAAATGTTAAATATGAATTTTTTTTCACAGCATCATTCATTGAAGCCCGCCAAAAAGGGAAGCTTTCACAATTGCTAGTTTTTGTCTCCGAAGTATTACAGGCAAAAGGGAAAGAAAAAACGGACATTTATGGAAAATAAAAAAACCAGCAGCAGATGAAACCTGAATCGATAGGAGAATTTAAAGACCAAAGTCTTGTTAAAATTGCCGACCCTCCTAGGCCTAGCCATTTTCCAATGAGTAAAGTTCGGATTTTTTGGCTGCCCCCGTCAGGTAAAATAGGGAATCACACATTTTTCCCCTGTCAAACTTCATTTTCATGGCCACACCCCAAAAATATCATTTTAATTCAAATACTCCCACCAAAAGAAATCTTACAAATTGTCCCCCGTCTTTTGATGGAATGAGACCATTCAGAAAAAATTTTAACCCGGACTTCTCCCGGAAAAATATGAAAAATTCAAATATGAAGAAAAATCTTTGGGGGAAAACCCCAATATAAAAGGGTACTAATCTTCTTCACCCATTAAACAGGGTTAGGTATACTGTACCCTAAAAAAGGTTCAGAAACAACATTTGTTCATTTTGGAAAAACCCCGCATCCCATTCCATGCCAAGGGCCCGCAGCTGTTCAACCCACCAAACAGAAGTCTGACGAACTGTCCGATCTTTGAAGAGATACATTCAGAAAAAATTTCACCGAGACGTTCTCCCCAGAAAAATTGGGAAAATGTACAATCATAAAACGAAGAAACTTTTGGGTCAAAATGGGATACATTTCTAACCAAGAAAAAGGGGGATTTTGGTTTTCTCATCTAAAAGGTTACAAGAACCCAAAGACACAGAAAGAAAGGGGCAAAAAATTTATGTGGCCCTACCTCGTCTTGTGATGAGATACTTTTGAAACTAGTACACTGATGTTGCTTGAAAAATCTTTAATACAATTTCCTAGGAAATACTTTTACCCTAATAACCCCGGGAGGGAAGCGCCCATGGCAAACAATAGTTTTCTGAAGCTGGAAAAAGTTTTTATTCTTGAAAATTTTTATTTTTTTAGGCCTTTTTTTTT
>JAMZAV010003668.1:0-71241 GCA_024449915.1 Sweltsa coloradensis | reverse complement strand
CCAAGTTTTATTCCCGGCAAGGTTATAAAGCGTGAATTAACACGTGGCTGCATGGCCATAGTGACGCAAACCCTCAAGCCTGCGCGGTTAGATTTACAATAAGAGTCCACAACGTGTCGGACAAATGCGTGTTTGCTCGCAACGAATGCCCACTCGACTAATGAGTCGTTGATAATAATCACCGATATGGTGTGAAATATGGCGCGGGC
The DNA here is from genome assembly GCA_024449915.1 of Sweltsa coloradensis. NCBI lineage: Eukaryota > Metazoa > Arthropoda > Insecta > Plecoptera > Chloroperlidae > Sweltsa > Sweltsa coloradensis. Next base: position 71,032 of record JAMZAV010003668.1, on the reverse strand, counting down.
TTATTGGTGTGAAACCCGCACCGTTCAAATAATACGGACGGCGATATATGTTTTGCCCACAATATAGCGTGACAACACATACAGGGTCTTAATATCCGTTCGAACAAGGATATTTGATAAAATGCTGTGCGTGGGGTTGTAATGGATGTATTGTAGAAATATATAGTTTTTCCGAGAGTTCTCTTTAAAACCAGTTGTATTACTGAATAGGATGTCATGCAATGTACAAAACTGTAAATACACGAAAATAAATATTAAAGTAACGAATTTCTCGGTTGAACTTAAAACTGGGAACCATTCGCCAAGAGTTGAGAACAACACATTGCTAATCGGCTTCAAGGGTTACTTCCATGACGTTGAAGCCAGGTGGCACGTTGAAAACATAGGTGGTAGAAGAATGTTTCGTACCTTTAAATTATTTTTACCAACATGCATTTTTTTGCCCATAATTAATCAATTTAAAATCAACCTCTTAATAGAATACAGCCATAGATTAAAATATGACTCGTAGTCATTAAAAGTTCGACAATTATTTATTCTGAATTATCATTTTTTTCTCATAACGTAGAAAGGTAGGGCTAAATTGTGTTGGAAATGTTTTTCCTGGAGATTGTTGGCTCGACACCAATACTCACTGTAAGTTTTTCCAGAGTTTTCTTCAGTCGTTAATGCGAATGTATCCACACTAGGGTCAAAACCTTAAAAAGTCCATGAAAGTTGGCTGAATGAAAGAGTACCTGTAATGAAACACCAAAAACATTTTTTTGTCGGGACATAACCTCACTATCAACCACTATATATGCCGTTTTTAAACAATAGCGTAGCCTGCACATCTAGTGCAAAATTAAATTTGAGAATAAGTTTTTCTGGATATAGTTTTTAAACACCTTTAGCTTCCATTTAGGCCTAAGTATAAGGAAAAATAGATTTCTGAAATAATACTGATGGTGTACGATTTTTTTATCAGACGGCACAAAACTAAAAAAAACTCGATTTGTACCGTTTGACAAAACAGTTCGTGCACCAACTGTTGCTATAGAAATCCATTTTTCATTATTACTTAGGTGGAAGCTAAAGGTGTTTAGAAGCTAAATACAGAAAAACGATTCTCAACACTTAATACACTTTTGTGAAAAAAACGACATATAATTGACGACAGTGAGGATTTGTCCGTTTTGCTGTTTTATTAAAGGTAAAAAAAAACTTCATGGACTTTTAAGGTTTTGACTCTAGGATGATTTCAATTGACGACTGGTGATGGGCGGAGCGCTAAGTCACGTGACGAGAAGGTGGGATAAATCCTCATTTCGCAAGTTGACGCCTGCTGAACGGCGCAACACTTATCACGCTCTAACTTTGTTTCCATTCGACATTTGGACAAAACCTTTAGAATAGTATGTAGCAAACATATCATTTCTTCTCATAATGATTATCTCGAATTTTTAGACAAAACCGTAAATTTGGTATATCGATGTACGTATTATACATGAAAAAATATCAAAGATTATAACTTTTCTCATCTTCAATTGACAAAAAACTACTGTTCGGATTTCGACATGATATCTTTTTAAATATGCATCAGACTTTTTAACAAATAAATAAATCAACTTTCTAGATAGAAAGTGCACTGAACGAAAATTTACAGCATAGAGTAATATGCAGAGTGTAGTTTTTCACGGCTCACCCGCACGTCAAAAGTGCGTATTTGTTATGAAAACACACACCTTGCATATAAGTCTATGCTGTGAATTTTCGTTCAGTGCACTTTCTATCTAGAAAGTTAATTTATTTCTTGTCTTAAGAGTCAGATGCATACTTTGAATGAGGTCTTGTTGAAATTCGATTGAAAGTTATTTGTCAAATAGAAGTTGACAAAACTTATAATTTTTAATATTTTTTCCATGTTTAATACGTACATCGATATAACAAGTTTACGGCTGTGTCTAAAAATTCGAGATCACCACTTTTAGAAGGAATTAATAGCAAAGTTTTTTTTCCAAATTATGAATCGAATAAAAGTTAGAGCGTGATAAGTGTTGCGCCGTTCAGCAGGGCGTCATCTTGCTGAATGAGGATCTATCCCACATCATTCCGCCACGTTGCTTCGTGACGTCAGGGGGCGGGTAAATCACTAGTCGTCAATTGCCTTAAATATCCTATGGACATTCCATATCAACGATCGTCAGACCTGATCACTGAATTGTCTCTGGCCAGATTTGCTTCGGAAAGATAGTTCTACGCCCCAGAAAACAGTTCACTACCCTATGAGCCAACCTCCCGCTGTCGCAGGTCATAAACCAACGACAATATAGGGATAATATGACAGCCCGCTTGACCTCCGAAGAAAATATCCCACAATCCATCACTCTCTATACCCATTCTATACGACAGAAATACTATTTACGACGAGCAGAGGCTCGAATACTAACAAAGATGGCTATGATTGTGTCTTACATATACGAGTTGAATTCTTGAATGACCTTTTGACACTTCTCGGCGGCCATTTCGCATGTGAACCACAAAAATGCTGGCTTCATTGAAAGCCTTCTTATCTTATAAACAACATAAATGATGGGTTAATAATCGAATCACTAATATTAACTTATTATCAAAGTAGGACATGGATGTAGTGTAATTGTAAGATACAAAGAATAACAGTGTTCCATATTGTTTTTATTTTTATTGAATTCAGATGTTGAAGAAAATAATGTTATTTTTACTGAAATATCATGTATTTACTTTTATTTTGCATTTAACTTAACATTAAATTTTTAACTTTAAAATGATAACAATTAAAATATTAAATTATTCAGTTTGGAACTGTCATCTCTCTGGTCGTTGCCAGGCTTTACTGGTTCATATTGGATGCAAAAGTGGCCGCCCTTTCTGAAACAATAAAAGATACAAAATAAGATTAATTTGAGAATCTTGGCCAGGAAAATGCATAACCAGGTCAGCAACTAGATATTGTCCTCTTTTGTAAGTAAGTTTTCATAACATTTTTATAACTGAACCTTAAATAAATAAATAAATAAATAAATAAATAAATAAATAAATAAATAAATAAATAAATAAATAAATAAATAAATAAATAAATAAATAAATAAATAAAAATAAATAAATAAATAAATAAAATAAAATAAATAAATAAATAAATAAATAAATAAATAAATAAATACGCGAACAGTGTTGAGAGGGAATGTTTAAATATTTAAGGGGCTTAGCTGACTAGAAAATCTTTTGCTGTTGAGTTGATGATGTTCTAGTGAGATGAGTATATACTTACTGCTAAGCGGAATCTGCATCGCGGCGACATTACGAACAACGCGACCAACCAGAGCATCAACCTCGAGCGGGCCTTCACCTAAAAATAAAACAAAAGTTTGAACTACGTATATAGGGCCTAAGTAGTTGATAAAGAATTATTTTTTAACCAACCCTGAAAAACGCAAAAGTATTAACGGCTTTATTACATACATGTGTATTTTGCCGTGTTTTGTTTTCAATTTTTTATGCCATACAGGACATTTCATAACATTTCTGTGATTTGACGAAATGATTAATTCAATCTTTGCCTTCTTTTCTACATTTGATTCAAATATATTTATTTGATATTATTATATTTGTTGAAGTTTGTGGAACTGTTGCCATAAGTACTGTATACGGTACATGGTATTTTAAATTTATTTAATTTACGTAATATATAATATATTTTTACAACGTTAAATATGTTCCATACATGTCAGTATATGTCACACTATAAACTAATATGATTTTTTTTAAAGTAAGAAAAATGTGAAATCAGTATTCAAAAAACAACTACTTTCCAAAAATTTCAAAACACAACACTTAACATGTATATATATATATTAACACAACACTTAATCGCGGTTAAGTTTGTTTATATTTTATTGTGTTTTCTGATGTTTTGTTTTTATTGTTTTATACCAACTCTTCTTGAAAATGGAAGCCTAGTCTTCTGAAACGTTGAAGTTTTAATTAAATATTTGTTTTAAACATCCAATAAAGCGTGATTATTTCCGTAAAGTATAACTTAACATATATATATATATATATATATATATGTTCTGTTGTAGGCTTTCGTGTTTCATGGTTTATGTTAAGTTATACTTTACGGAAATAATCACTCTTTTATTGTATATTTAAAACAAATATTTAATTAAAACTTAAAAAAAAAAAAAGGGAAAAGCCTAGTCTTCTGAAACGTGAGTTTTAATTAAATATTTTTTTTAAAAACATCCAATAAAGCGTGTTTATTTCCGTAAAGTATAACTTAACATTTATATAATATATTTAAATATTACACATAGATTGCCAAAGTACAAAGGCCTACAGATGATTTAACATTGGCTGGAAAAAAAAAAAAAAATGATTTCGTCATATTCAAAGAATTGACTTTGAAATGAAATTTGTTGAATGGCAGACGGTTCAAGAGTTAACCCAAACATCCCGAGGTTGTTGATCTTCATTTCAAGTGGTGGTTACTGGATAGTAATCATTGCTACATTGCCCGACGAGTTCTTCCGTGTAAGACGTTTGAAATGTCAGACCATGGGTCGAGATCAACATTCCTATTATACATTTTCTCGACAAGAAATCACTTTCATATTTTGAGATAGTTTTTAAGTAAGAAAATATTTTAAATACTATTTACTTGATGTAGGACTAACACTTTATAATTTGGGTCCTAGGTGATGTCCGGGTTCTACCATATGGTTTGGGGTTTTTAAATCTTTATCTGTTTGGTAAATTATTTTTAAAATGTAAGGATTTGTTATTTAAATTAATAATAAAAATAAACCAGGTACTTTTCCCAACCTTTTTTTTCAATGTTTTTAAAGATTTGCTAATGATTGTTGTAATGTTGTTGATATTTTTTGTTGTTTTTTCTTGTTTAATATTTTATTGTTATAAGGTTGGCAGTCCTTAGGTGTGTTTGGAGCTATACTCTTTTCTGCCATCCTCGTGAAACATTATTTTAATTAATGACTGTATTGCAAAACACGTAATAAAACATATCATATTAGAACATAAATTATACAGTTACCCTCTGCGAGCGTGACAAGGTCGCGACGTCCACGGCAAGAGCTGAAACACTCGTAATTGCCTCTCACATTATAGCAGCACCTCCCGTCCACTGGAAAACAAAATTATCCACGTCAACTTATTACTTTATTTTATTTTATTATTATTGGCACAATATGAAGTTAAATGTCAAAATCTTAGGAATCATTTGGCATATTGAATTATGCTCTTGCCATTCAAGTGTACTGCAATTCGTGAACAAAAGCTGTGATTTTATTAAATCAAAGATCGATCTATAAAAATTATAAATAGTTCAATGTTGGTATTTATTGGGGTACATTTATTGGGCATGACTTCATTTACATTTCAGGGAAGCAAATGCATTATTTGGATGTGTATGTTCCCTACAAGGAATTTGCAAAAAAAAAAAGATTTTGTTTTTTACAGTGTAAATTAAAAAAAAAAGTAAAGTGTTTCTTCCATTTATGTCAATTGCTTGGTGGAGTGCCGGGTAGCCCATACTAATTTTCCGGACATAAATAATATGTTGGGGGGGGTGGGTCTTAAACGCGAGTTGGTAACGTAAAACTCTTTAATATTGTGGAGTAAATAATACCTTATCAAACCTTTTTAAGGTCACGTTTTGAAAGACCCTAAAACTTATTGTTGTTTACAATTTTTTTATTATTTATTATGTTTTGTTTTTAATTTACAACTTTTTTTAACAAAAAAATTTGATAAGGGCTTATCGATATCTATATATTGAAATTTTCGTCTATCCATATATCAAAGGCCACAATTTTTGAATTACATTAATTTTTTTTGATCAGAACAATAAATGCTTTTACAAACTTTAACGACAATTGCTACAATAAACTATAAGTAAATTGATAACCATTATTTTTATATGGAATTTCTAAATGCTGCTGAAAGTGTATTATTATTATTGTTTATTTTATTTTACAGTACAACTAGAATCGTTCGTAGTTTGTGTTCAATGACAATTTAGCCACGCTTAGGCAACAACTTTAATAATATGAGTATTGTCAAATAATAAGTGACGTTTGTTAGTAACTTCAAAGTTAAACTGGGACTATTTTGTAAGAGTAATTTGTGATCTGTATAGAAGAAACGGCTCTGGTGAAAAACTAGATTAGGCTAAAACGTAAACATGTGTAAAGTCGATTTTCATCATCCTGCTCCCTAAAATGGCAAATGTATAACTTATTTCTGCTCCTTTACAATTTCGAACAAAGTTAATCGAATAAAAAGTGATTTTTAACAATCTGCGCAAGATTAAAATTTATTTCTTTTTGTTCATTTTAAAACTCATAAGCGTAATATAAGTAGATTTTTTCCCAATTTTTTATAAATAAAAAAAAATTTTAAATAATCTCCCAGAAACGGTAAAAACATGAATCTAAAGGTTTTAACAAGGGCCAGTTTACTTTCATCTTACATTTAAATAATCTAAAACTACCATGCTATTATTATATTATAAACATTTCTCACCTCCGACCATGAACTGCAGGGGCACACCAGAGCTAGCGCTAAGACCCCAATGACTTTCATGTTGACTTCTCCTGGATATCTGGACTCGAACACTTTGTAGAAGATGGATTAAATCCAAGCTTAACACATAAGCGTTTGGCCTTGTTTTTTATAGTGAGGTATATTTCGAAAAGTTTTATATACTTTATTTTTTTATGAAGTCATTAAACGGCAATATTTCCCGATATTTATTATTGCACTATTATAATGCAATTTCTGATAACATATCACTAAATACAGTTCATAATTAGTGACGGTTTTGTTATAAAAAACCAAAAGGATGTTGATTAGAAATACCACGTTTTAATCGTTCAGGCTATATTTATTTGAACTTAATTATTAAATACAGCAGATTGATCTCAATCATTAGTTTATGAAATGGCTTGCGAAAGTAAATGTGTAATAAATAGATTGTCGATTTAAGTATATGTAGTTTTGTTGGATGAACGTAACGAAGACTTTTATTTGAACAACCTAAGAACATAATAGCCTCTGGCGTTTTTCTTTTTTTTTGTTTGTATGTTTTTGTATCTGTACGCTCTCTGCCGGAATTTTCAGTGGACCTTCCAAACATTTGATCAATTTCATTTTTTGTTAAAAACATTTTTTTCTGAGATATACTATCATTTTGGGTATAATCGAAGAACTATTTCTCATGAATTCGTCCACTTCTACGAATTTCAGATATTTGTTCACTTCTTGTCGTTTGTTGGCTCTGTACGAAAAACCTTAGAAATCTTGGAACTTATTTTGATATGAAATTTGGGTACAATAAAATAATTATTCTAATAAAAATTGCGCTTTTTTCGAATTCTCGTTATAGGCGCATGGGGATTTGCTAAAGGGCGCTCATCCATATTTTTTTGTTCAATTTAACTCTTTCCGTTCAGTTAAAAAACTGATTAAAAAGAGGACAACTAAATAAATTTATTACATAATGCGACAAACCAAGAAATTAGTTAAGTTAAGTTTGAATAGTAATATTATAACACTATGCAAATTTTAATTAGACAATAATTTGGTAACAAATTCAAAAAGGATATTAAATAAAACAAATTTAAAAATAATAGGTTAGGTGCACTTTAAACTTTTATTCTTTTGTGGGAAGCTTGCTGTCGTTGACAAGTGTAATTGTATGCTTGGATTCGAAGTTTCTTTGAGTTTAACACTACATATTTGAAAGAATAATGTGGGTGGGGCAGTTTTTAATAACTCGGGGGTTTGTTTCCGTTGTGGCTATAGAGTTTTGCTACGCGTATTGCCGTTTGTGGTAGTGGATGAGTTTAATTTGTTTGAGCCCTCTTTAACTATGAGATTACTTCGGTTTCGATGTGTTATTATTAAATAGAAAAAAATATTCTAAATTAATTAGTTTTAAATTATTAGCTTTATGTTCTATGATGTTCCCAAGTCACAAATAACATTCACTGTGGATGTATTTTTATTTTTTAAATACAGATTAAAATTTTATTATAATTGGAGCTATACACAAAAAACGTATATTATCCATGAAACGGAAATGAATTATAACGAGTTGAATATAAAGTTTTTCTTATCGAACGATATCGGGAGTGATTATTATGTACGCAACTATTGCAAGAGTGCATTTCCCGCCACAATCCACTTCCGCCCAACTAACCCATTCGTTGTAAGTTAGCTTAGGTCAGCACCCTTGATAGGGGCCGATATCAAATGAAACAAGGAAGTTACGAAACAACTAATAATAATACAATAATTCTTATTACGATACTTTATTACGATAACAATTACACAATAACCGACTTGTTCCAATTAGCGTTCATTTTAATCGTCAAGCCCCACTTTTCTATCAAAGCAATCACAATCCACCGTGTTAATAATAATGTCACAATCGGAATTAATCAACATGAATCCTTCGTCTAAACTTCGTAAAACCAGGCTAGAATAATGGCTAATTCAGTCATCTGCCTTAAAAATATAACTTTTTTTTTTATTATTTTTATTTCACTATTTATTTTTAAAAATCTATCCTATTCAGTTATAAAAACTGATTTCAAACTTGTAAGTTGCTGTATTGTGCTTGTTATATGCCTGTAGAAGGGATAATGTATACGAATAAAACAAATTTACTGACATAGTATTTCAGTTTGGTCGTTTTTAAAAAAAAACTACTATTATTTACCCATTTTAAGACTTTTTTGATAAATATTAATTGATCATCAAATCTATGCCCGTACAATATGTGGATTGGATTGAATTGTGGATAGCTGATTTTTTAATTTTCCAAATTACTCCTGTTAATTAAAAACTTTTTTAAATATGGTGTTTTAACTTTTTTTGTACCGGGAATTTTTTGAATCATTTATTCTTTGAACCGGGTAAAAATAGTATTTTTGTCGGCGGCTTTAAATTTTGCAAAAAAATTCCAAATACAATCCTGAAATGTACAAAGCAAAGTTCGTTAATTTTTTACTTCCCATAGGAGAACATATAGTCGTTTTTAATTTAAAGTAAAAAAATCTGTCTCTCGTTTCTAAGAGGCATCATAAGCTAGTTTGTTGAGCGTAGTGTGCGTATAGGGTGTGAGAGAGTGAGAGAGAAAGAGGGAAGAGCTGGAACAGAAGGGTGCGCCCTAAATGACTTAAAAACTTTCTCTGGGTTTGACCCAGATTTTGTCCCCGTCCCCCTAAAACCCCCATCCTTTATTCTTCGATTTCCCCCTTTTATTTTTTTTCAACTTTTTCCACTTCCTTCTGTTTACTGTTTACTTTCAAAGCTTTATCTTGACCCATGCCAACAGTAAACCCACATTCCCTTTCTGTACTCTCCACAATACAACAACGCGTTGCGGGTTTTACATCCGTTTTTTCTAGACACTGAGTTTGATAATATTTTGACAATAAAATTTTGTGAATCAACAATAAAGGTAGCTCATGCAACGCGTGAGATTGTGTTTCCGGGAGGTCGTCGTTCGTGCCCCCGCGGCAATACTCCCAAAATTTCACAAAAGGGTTTTTTCTCCTAACAATAAAACGAATGTTAAAGATTAATTCCTCTTCAACATCCCTTATTATTTTCTTCCACATCTTTACATCTTCTTTACGTAGTTACATCATTGATATAAATCTTTCTTCGTGGTTATATCATCTGCAGAGGGGCGTAACATTTTTCCTGGGAGGGATTCCTACGACAATTTGAGTTGAATATCGCCCGGGTTAGGTTTTACCCATCATATTACTACAACAAGCACCAATAAGACGCTTTGAAAGGAAGTACTTTTCGGATTTTCGGTATCCCGAGATTGTACTGTACTTGCAGGCACACGTGAAATAATTCGCCGAATTTGGCAATCAAGACAATATAGATAGGAGAAGTCCATAATTAACGCGCGAGACTATTAGTTCGGGAGGTGCCACGTTTGATATCCGCCATTGGCAATCCTGATACGTATGCAAAGAATCTGTCTCTAAAAGGTTTGGGACACCCCCGTAACAACGACTTTTATTTTCAAAATAAAACTGTAAATAAGTGACATGAAATTTTTTCTCTTGGGACTGTTTACAGGAAAATTTTTGAAATCAAATTAAGAAATAAAACCCCAAACGACAGAAAATCGTAAGCAAATGTAGATAGTCAAGGCAAGCGCCGTTTCACTATGAATTCAGCTTAATCCACCCTTGTTGTCGTGAGGAAAGTTCAGAGACGGTGGCGCTTCTGTGGGGGTTTAGGGAACACAGCCAGAGTGCAGCTGTACTCGAACGAGCAAACACTGCCATCTATACTACTCCAAGGACGAGCTCTAGTCGTGGACACCGTTTTTCAAAGCCTACCAAGTACACACACGACATAAGCCGAAACTCACACGTGACTCTAGGGAAGTGGTGTTCGTGTTCACTGTTTAAACATCCAGATAACCACTTCTTAACTCGAAACTAAAGCGGGATTACTTTAACGAACACAAAACGAACAGAAGTTAAAAAATAATTTTAAATGAATTACACGCTAGATTAAATTGAGCTTCCAGTTTTGCTCAAATTAAAATGAATACAATTGAGACGAAAATTTTTTAGCAGTCATGAAACTTTATCTAAATCGATTTAATTAACATTAAAAATTTACAGAATTATTATTTGGGTCGAATCTGCATGAGAAAAAAAATTTTAAAAACCAATCTGGATTATCATTGCATTTTATTTTTGAAAATTTAGTTTTGGGTGAGCGTGCGAGCGTAGCGGCGAAACGAAGATTCCATTTTCACTACACTGGGGAAAAAATCCGGAATGTTTTTTTTCTTTCTTTTTTTTTGTATTTTGTCGTTTTCCGCACGATTCCGGCTAAACCCATACCCAATTTCGATGAAAATTTTTTGGAGGCCTCGAAAATTTTGAACTTAGAACTGCCACGTTTTTGGCGCAAACGAGAAATTATTTCTCTTTAAAATCGCAATTTTACGATTTTTTTCGTTTTTTTAAAAACTTTTCTTTTAAACCCCTACATGTTTTAAATCCTTTTGTTATGATTTTGCTCAAAAAACCTTTTTTTTATAAATTAAATATTGTATAAAATTTTGGGGTTCGAAAATTATTTCTCTAAAAATCGAAATTTTTAGGGTTTTTTTTTCTTTTTAAAAAAAATTTTTTGATTATAACCCCTACATGCTTTATCCGTTGAAAGATTTTTTTCACAAAACCTTTAAATTTTAGAAATTATAGAAAAGTGTTAATTTGAGCGCAATCGAAAAATTATTTTTTATAAAAATCGCAATTTTTCGTTTTTTTTCTTTTTTAAAAACAAACAATTAATTAAAAAAATAAAAAATTAAAGATTTTTTTTTTTTAAATTTTAAATTTAAATTTAAAAAAAAATTCAATTTACTAAATTTTTTCACAGAAAAACAGAAAACCCGCAAAACACATGCACTCAACGCACCATTACGTCACCCCACAAGGGGGCCGGGGGGATTTAAAGCGTTTTCCTATTTTTATACTCTGTAACACACAACAGGGGTAGCTATATGCATACGCTGAGAACACTGATTGGAAGGTTGACGTTACGATCCCCGTCTCCGGAAAACCTCTCTGGAAGTTTATTTATTTATTTAACGTCTATCCTATAAGTTAAAATAGATTAACAAAAGAGGACGACTAAATAAATCTAATTAAATAAGTGCAAACACAACAATGAACAGTTAAGTTAAGTTTAGAATAGTTAGATTAGAACAACAAACAATGAATGAAGTAATAACACAATAATTTTGGTAACAAATTCAAAATCGATGATAAATGAAATTAATTATAGAACCAAATATTATAAAGGGTAAAAAAGGAAAGAAAAGAAAAAAAAGAAAAAAAGAAAAACGGAAAAAAGAAGCGTAATGAAAAAACTGATTTATTGAACGATACCACTCAAAATATATTGAAAAAGTATAATAAATCAGTCGTGAATGCGAATGCTGGAAGATGATTTTTTTTTGACACCCCTTGGACATTCCATCTAAAAATACTCCAACTGCAAATACATATATCCAGAACACCCAAAGGGGGGGGCATAAATGTGTAGTCCTTCCACGAGACAAACAGTAATGATTACCTTAAAGAACACCACGTTATATACGCATCAAACAATGTAGGGCCTATAAACGCTACAAATATTTCAAACTCTTTTAAAACTTTTAGATTAAATTATACCAAACTCTGTGAGGCCGAACGAAATGATTTACTGTTTTTTTCCCATTTTAGGCAATGCTACGTCCAAACTGCCTGCCATCACCTAAAGGTACTCGAATGCAATGCACAAGATAAGTTATGTTCAGTGAATTACAACGAGGCTATCGAGACATCGTACCATAGTTTAATCCCACGACAAAGCATAATCATTTCTCCAGCCACCCCGTCTGGTCCTGAAATTGATTGCAAGGCGTTGTGCTTTGGGACTAGAGAGCTGCCTGTAGATATGACTGCTCATCCGTCATTGGGAGACAGACGCAGTTTAATTAATTCCAGCTGCGCTTGCGTCTGTCGTTTTCGAGATGACCTCGGTGCTAAGAACGAACCCTCGTGGTTGTGCTTGTACATATCACAAAACTTCAAAATTCGAGAAAACTTACTATTTTTATAATTATTTTTATTTTCCTTGCAAATATGATTTTTATTTACATGGTGGCAAGTACCTAAAAATAACATTTTATAGTTGTACCAAAAGTATCAAGACAAAGGCCTAATATCACACTATTGTTTTTCTTAAATTTTTCATTTTACTCTTAATCATCAAATCCATCATCAAATCAAATCAAATCTACAAACAGATCCAGATGCATAACCCCCAAGTAGAGTTTTAATAAAAATAATATTTTTTTCAATCTATCCCTTGAGCGTAAATGTAGAATAAAAAAACATTTCACAGTAATTTTCCAAGTCGAATACACTTAATTCTCAAAATTATTATTTCTTCATGCTAGACATACTTTCTTTTAAGAAGTTGTGGTTAAGTATTTAGAAATACCAGGGTGTTTTACCTATTAAAATTTTTGTTTGTAATTCAAAATAGTATCAGTGGTTTTATCTGAGTGTGCAGATAAAGGGATGTAAAAGAGCGACTATTTATTGTTCAGTTAAACTGGCAAGTAAATTTAACTGCCAGGTAACTTATTATCACTATGGCAACCACCAATCAAAATCTTTGTAATTGTTTTATTAGTAATGTCAAACTGACAGATAATTTTAACTGGACATTGGTATAAAGTTCACTATAAATCTAATGCTATTCAATGCCACTAGCTCAGTAGTAACTTATGAAGATAATAAAGTAACAAACAAAGAGAATGTATACTAGAAAAATATCTAATATTAAAATGCATTTTAATAATAAAGACATTATAAAGTGAATGTCGTTTTAATTTGATTACAAATAGTCTATATGAAAGTTATTTGCGTAAAATAATATGATTGAGATGAATTTGTACTATTTTTATCAATTATTCTGTGTCGTAAGGCAACAGCGCTGGCTGCAGAGACCAATAAAGGTGCATTATTATTATATAATACTAGAAATTGGTCGGGGATTTAAAAACCAAATATGAAATAGAATTGTTAATAGTATTTCATCCTCGGGGGCAGTACAGCTGGGAATTGTCAAAGTGTATCGACGTATTGCCGGAGGCTCTACACTGAAGTGTATACTCAATGCTACAACGGCATATAGGCTACGACCAGAGCGAATACGAGTTTTTGTTGCGAGCAATTTGTTGATGTCACGTGGCCCAGCCCGAGCACGGAGTTTCCATCAAAACATCATCGAAGAAAATTGCCAATTTTCCTCCCGCTTTTTCCCCAGACCTCGTAGGGCTAAACGAGCCCAATACGTGTTCATCTACTCGGCGGTGTTCAGCTTTCTATAGCCCATTGTGCAGGGTATGAACTGAGAACATTGTTCGTAAGTTGAGAGATATTTTATTCAAACTCAAGCCCTCTAAAACTATTTCTAAATGCAGTTGATGTTCACATCACAAATATATAATTCGTCATTAACTTTATTTTTAAATGTATTTAATTGATTTCCCACCAACCGGAAAGCAAATGCAATTTAATAAATATACATAATATGTTTGATATACTTTTATTAAGCATCGCAGCGTAGTTCAGTATACGTCTGTTAACTTATCCAATAACCACAAGCTGCAATAATTAAAACAAATATTACATTTTCTGTCTGAATTAATTTGCATTGGAAACTTGTAGGTGTTAACGGAGACGCAAAAAAGAACAAAATGGTCACATGAAATGAACGAAAATGTTATGCGCTCCTTCTTTAGGGTAAATGAATGTAAATACGAGCCTTTACCTGGATGGAGACAGCGATTTTAAAACCAGGGAGCATACCACACAATTTCCAGAGCTAGAAATAACAGAACAAAATGTTGTAGATAGACTTCATATAATTTTTAAAAAGCAATATCTCAGGCAAGATGTAATCGACCAAATAAGACGAGAAGACAGGTATGAAATATATAGATGAGATAATTTCGAATCTGACGACAGTAGCACGACCCCTGCACAGGTGCATGAGGTTCAGGCTATAGGAAGAGACGATGAGGGTAGAAATTATGATGGAACCGACACAGAACATATAAGAATAGCATTTATGAACAAAAATTAGCAAATTTTGAAAAAATTCCTTTCAAAGAGAGACCGAACTTCCTTTTTACAAATAATAAATAAAATGCATTTACATTAACAGTCTGAATAAAATTGGAAGAATATTTAAGCAATTTAGATCCAACTGATTTTATGAACATTCATCTTGCTGTATTTTGTGGAGCAGTCACTGTAGCAGAGAAGTTCAACTTTCACCTTATCCAACCAAAAAATTTCAGAAAACAATAGGACTAAACCAAAAAGGAGGAAAAATGGAAAAGAAGATTAAAACATAGAATCAACGTACTAAGAGGGGATATTGGACATTTAACAGCATATCTAGTAAATAACACATTGGTTTCCCTGAGGAACAAGTTAACCATGTTTTGAGAAAGCTGGAACATATCCGTGGAAGAAGATTTCAGATTAAAATGTGAAGACTATTGGATACCATAAAACAAAGATTGAAAGCTCTAGCGGGACGTTTAAAAAGATATGTGCAGTGTAGCAGGAGACACGAAGAAAACAAATTTTTTAAAGAATAATGAGAAACTGTTTTATCGGAAACTAGGAAACACAGTTATGGTTGACAACGACAATATTCCTCCTCTACTAAAGAAGCCTTGGAGGAATATTGGAGTAACATTTGTCAAAACCCCAAAAGATTTTAACCGCGAGGCCGAATGGCTTCCTCACATATACCAAAGAACAGATGAAATTGAGGAAATCCCGGATATAGTAGTAAATATAGATGGCATCACATATGCAATAAAAAAAACTCATAATTGGAAGCTCCTGGAGTAGAGGGAAATACAGAACTTTTGGTGGAAAAGACTAATGCCAGTGCATTGAAAACTAAAGGATTTCTTTAACCAAGTACTTCACGACCATCATTTGTTCCGGGATTCTTTACTCAAGGAAAACCCCAATATGATATTCAAGACAGGAGACAGATCGGCCCCCAAAAATTATAGACCCATCACTTGTTGCCAACCATTTATAAAATTCTAACATCAATCTTTACCTTGAAATTAAACAAAAAATTTATCAGAACATGAAATTTTAGAGTGGGAACAGAAAGGATGCACACAAAATGCATATGGATGTAAAGAGCAGCTCATAATTGATAGTATTGTTACAAAACATGCAAATGACAAAAAGAGGAATCTATCAGTATTATTATTATTATTATTATTATTTATTCAACAATTCCAAACTTTAAAAATCACATACATATATGTAAAAACACCATATACAGCAAGGAAAACCAAGAGCACATAACTGGTAGATTTACATATACAACACCTATATTAGCAGAGTACAGATATTTATTAAGCAAGCTAAAAAGAGCTAGTTAGCTCCATGGCAGAATGGCTTAGCTGCTTTCTATACAATAAACACAATACACTAGGTTTAAATCTAAATGAATGAGTATGAAAATTTGAGATACAATAAAACAAATTAAATTAAATTTTAGATGAATGAGATGAGAACATTGTGAGAGTCCAATCAGTCCAGTCAGAGCCAAGAGAATGCTAGTTATAAGCCAAGTTTTAAGATAGTTGCAAATACTCAAGAGTTGAAAGAAAAACTAAATTTATTGAAGACAGTCAGAGAATATACTTGACAGAAAATGAGAATGTGAAACAGAGTATATTATTAATTATTGTGCGCAATTATTGTGAGTGAATGTCTTGAAAATGAAGCTAAGGTATTAAAAAATTTTATTTTCGTAGATGCAACAATCTCAAACAGTAATCACCCTGTTAGAAAACTCGGTTATTTAAAACGTGCTTTTATTAAAATTTGAATTTTGGGACGATGAGGCTCTTACAGGCGCTGGTAATGTGTTCCAGAGACTAACTACTCTGTAAAAGAAACCACATTGGTAAGCAGATGTCCTTGCAAAAGGGGGGGATAGGGCGGTTCCGCACGATTGGTTAATCAAAGTTCTTGATTTGTATAAGGTAAATCCACAGTTGATAACGGTGCTTAAGCATCTAATGAATTCATGGAGAATTAATATAATACTAAAAAACAATTCAGATTCTGTTAATATTGAAAATATGGCAATAAAGAGAGGGGTCTTCCAGGGGGACACCCTTTGCCCTCTATGGTTTTTTTCTCGCATTAAACCCAGTATCAGAGCTAACTTAATCAACACTGCTGGATATCGCCTACCTGTAAAGAAATAATGACAAGAATAACACATCTGCTGTATATGGATGACTTTAAAATGTTGGGACAAAAGGAAAAAAAGGGTCAAAATTTTAATTGACATTGTAAAATTATTCAGTGATGACATTCAAAATGGAATTTTGGGTTAGATAAATGTGCTTCAATGCATATGAAAAGTGGAAAATTGCAAGAAATGACATTACCAAATTGGTGTTGATCAAGAAATTCCGAATATAAACAATAGCGAAAAGATACAAATACCTAGGAATGAGGCAAAACATTATTCAAACCACAAGGAATTAAAAAATGTATTTAAACAAAAGTATGAACAAAGAGTTTAAAAATATATTAAAAACAAATGTTTAAAGGGAAACTATAAAATCAAGCATTAAATGCATGGGCTTTACCAAACTTGACCTTTTCATTTGGCATTGTGAAGTGGTCAGAAAGTGGACTTTAGGACCCAGATCGTTTAACGAGAAGACAAATGACCTTCTTCAGAACTCACCACCCAAAGCATCTTCTGAAAGGTTATATATACCACGGGGAAAGGGTGAAGAGGAATGGTAAATATTCGGTGTTGTGCATTCGCAAGTTCATAACTCAGATCATACTTCTTAATTCTACATTTCCCTTATCACCAAGAACTTAAACTCCGAGATAAAAATAAAACTCCCCTCAGGCTAAATGACGATTCTTTCCATCCAGAAATATACATAGAAGATTTAAATTGAAGATGAATGTCTGGAATACTAAAACACTTCATGGGAGGTACCCGAAAAGCATCAGCAGCCAAATATTGACATTGTTAAATCAGTTTGATGGATTCACAAAGGAGATTTGTTTGCTGAAACCCAAGGATTTATGTTCGCCATCCAAGATCAGGTTTATAAATACCAACAACTATAAAAAATTCCTCATCAAATCCAATGACAATGATATGGGGTAAAAATGCAAAAAATTTACGAGACAATAGACCCTGTTATAACTGGGAGTCCTTCAATTGCCCAAAACGTGGTATCTCCCGTAGGCATAATCAGGTAGCAAAAATAGTTTATCAACATCTAGGAATGAACGCACATTACTAGTCAATCCCCCTCCTTATTACAAGTATTCTCCGGGCACCTGTGATCAAAAATGCAAAATTTTAAAATGTATTGGGATAAACAGATTAAAACCCGACAAAACAAGACCCCCCAACAAACCGGACATCATTTTATGCGATAAATCTAACAGAATTACATACCAAATTTGACATTGCGATCCCCATGAGTAAAAATATTGAGAACACCGAGAACACTAAGGTGGAAAGATATCAAAATTTAAGTCAAGAAATAACAAGAATTTGGAAAATGAAAACTGTTACTGTCGTGCCTATCGTGATCTCAGCCACTGGAGTCATACCATCTTCCCTCTCTGCCAGCCTACAATGCCTGGGTCTGGGGTCTATTAACTTGGCACAACCACCAATGAAATTTTGACTTACGATATGCTGTGAATTATGCACACTTTTTGCTCAATTTTGCACAACCGATTTCGATTTTTGCACAAGCAGCACAAAAAAGTTACGACAACTTCATTTTGGCTGAGCCAAGTTAATGCTAGAACAACCAAAATGGATTTTCATGTCAAAACCTATGCCATATTTTTGCACAACTTTTTGCACAATTTTGCACAACCAATTTCGATTTATGCACAAGCAGCCCAAAAAAGTACATCAAACTTCATTATGGCTGACCCAAAGTTAATGGTTTTTGTAAAATAACGATTTCAATGTGCAAACTTATACCTATTTTTGCACACATTTTGCAAAATTTTTTGCTCAACCAATCTCAATTTTTGCACAAGCAACACAAAAAACTTACGACTATTTCATTTGGCTGAGCCAAGTTAATGTTTTCGTAAAATAACTAATTTGATGTGCAAACTCATACCATATTTTAGCACACTTTTTTGAAGTCCGTAAATCTTCCCCCCCCGAACATTTCGTCTCAAACCCATGTGCATAATTTGCACCCCAAAATTTCGAAGATACGCTGCCCCCATATTCGCGATTGACCCCTATGCAAATTTTGGGACTCAAAATCTTGTGCATAATTTTGCACCCCAATACTTTCGGGGATACAGCCATTCAAAAAGGGGAGGCTAAGTTTACACTGACCCCCCTTATGCGATTTTCCACTCAAAACCATGTGCATAATTTGCACCAATAACAAAATTTTTGAACCCAAGTCCCGAATTTTGCACACTTTGGGAGATGCGGTCATTAAATAGGGGACCTTCCTAAAGCGAATTACAACTAAAAAACCCTTTTTCATAAAAAAACTCATGTAAAAAACTCTGGAAAACGTGTGCTTTAAGCTTGGGCCCCTCCCCCCCCCTCCCCCAAACCGAATATAAAAACGAAAAATACATGTATTTATTGCACCCAATATGCCCCATTTTGCACCCCATTTTTTTATTTTTTCCACTCGCTTCCTTTTTGTGATAGAACCAAATTAATTGGATTCCTTAGAAATAAAATTCCAAATGGGAGAACCAAGTAAATACTTCTTGTAAAAATTTCATTTTGGAGTAGGAAACTTGGCTCCAATTAGCAGCTAAGTATGCACTCCTAAATTGACATGGCCTGATTTATGCACCCTTAGACTGTATAATCTACAGTGGGAGAAATATGAAATTAATAAGCAAAGAGAATTGGGATTTCCAAAGTGGGGAACAAGTAAACTTTTTTCAAAAATCATGAAATAGAAGTCAAAATAACTGGGCTCTAAAAAGTTTCTACAAATTCTCTCTGAAATAGCCAAGTCTTGTTTTTTTCACCCCTTAATATAAAATAATAAACATAAAAGAATTAAATTTTCCAAAGAAGGATCGTTTATCAAAATCATGTTACAGAAGTCAAAATGACTGGGCTATAAATTACCCAGCTATGAAACCCTCTCAAAATTGATAAGTCCTGATTTTTGTTCCCCTAAACTATAGAATCAACAGTGGGATGACATGGAAAAATAAACAAATTAGAATTCGATTTCCAAGGAACGTTCTTTTTTTAAACCCCCCTTACAGAAGTCAGAATAACTGTCGTCTAAATAAGCAGCTATAAATGATCTTTTAAATTTGCGAAGTCCTGATTTTTGAAACCCCAAAAACTGTAGATCTACAGGGGTGAATTTGAAAAAAATTTAAATAAAATTCGATTTCTAAGTAGGATCGTTTTTCAAATTTATGTGAGAGTATTCAAAATTACTGGGCTCTAAATTAGCAGCTATAAATGCTCTCTCAAAGGGCAAGTCCTGATTTTTGGTCCCCTAAACTATAGAAACTTTAGAAAAGTAAAGAAACTATAGGAAGTGCTCGTCATCAAACTAGATTAATCAAACTTCCATGTTGATATTACTAGGAAAACGCTTAAGTCCCGCCGCGTTGTTGGATGAGCGTAATTGGTGCATTGAGCTGCCATGTGTTATGCGGATTTTCTGTTCTGTGAAAAAATCATTACTAAGTTGAAGATTTTTTTTTTAATTATTTAAAAATAAATAAAAAATTAAACTTAAATTTTTTAAATTTTTTTTAGTAATTAATCGAAATTTTAAAAAAGAAAAAAATCGTAAATTTCAAATTTCATAAGAAAAAACCAGCAAACACAAGCGTGCGGGGAGACACCGGTATTGGTCCGGGCACTCTGGGATCCGTGCGGGCTACGGGCTGCGTCGGGGGCGCTTAGCTCAGGGCGTCGTGCGGGGCCCGGCCGGGCAAATTTTGGATATATAGCTGACCTTGCCCGTTAGCTACCCGGCCGTAGCCTGTACAAGCCCCGTGAATGTATTTCTTCGTTCCGCCCAGCCATTAACCGTACGGGACCCATGCAACCATTCCCTTGACTGCCCAGGCGCTCCCCGGCCGTAGCCAGTACATGCCCCGTGAATGTATTTCTATTTCTATTTCCGCCAGGCATTACCCGGACGGGCCCATGCAATGTAATGTTCCATTAGCTGCCCTGCACACTAACCAAGACAAAAAAATGAATTATGTTTTTTTGTTTAACAACTCGTTGGTGTAATTTCCCCTACAATAAATTTTAGATGAGCGTAGCGAGTGAAGCGAAGATTCCATTTCACTACACTGGAGAAAAAAATCCGGGAATGTTTAGTTTTTTTTTTTTGGGTTTTTGTATTTTTGGCTGTTTTTTTAACACGATTCCGGCTAAACCGATACTCCCCAAATTTTGATGAAATTTTGTGGTGGCCTTTGAAATCTCTGAACTTAGACCTGCACGTTTTTTAGCTCAATCGAAAAATTATTTCTTATGAAAATCGAAATTTTTCGATTTTTTTGATTTGAAAATTTCTTCGACTTATAACACCTTCATGCTTTATTCGATTGAAATGATTCTTTTACTGAACCTTTATTTTATGAATTGATATTTTTCGTTGTGAAATTTGAGCACAATCAAAAATTATTTCCTCATAATTATTGCAATTTGAGATTTTTTATTTTTTATTCTTCGACTTATAACACGTACATGCTTTATCTGAATGTAATAATTTTTTCACAGAACCTTAATTTTATAAATTAATATATTCGTGTGAAATTTAAACGTAATCGAATAATTATATTTATGAAATCGCAAGTTTACGCTTTTTTTGTTTTTAAACAATTCCCCTCAACAACAACGCGCCTGAAAAAACGTTTGCGAAGCTTCCTGGTAATTATCATTTGTTACAATATAATAGCTTTTTGGCCTGCTTTCATTTTTTTCTTGTAAATACAGTTTTTTTTTTTAAAAAAATGCAACATGGTATACTATAACCTTTTACCAACTGAAACAAAAAGATATGAACATCTCTAATAAAGTCATATAATTTTGGTTGCATAAACCAATAGAATAAGTACCGTTATCTTATGGACGTATCATTCAGCATCGCATCGAACCGCATATACTTTATTTAGCATATGTACCCGCCTCGGCCTATATCAACTACAGGAACTAAATTTCGAACATGCGCTTCAAAACAGAAACGGCTTGGAATAGCATCATAATTTAGAGCACCCATTTAAAAAATAAACTGTATCCATTTATGTAATATATTGAACACTATTCAAACACATCCAAAAAAGATAAAGGCGATACTGATGGGCCACAGAGCAAGCGCACAATTGGATGAGCGTAGCGAGCGAAGCGAAGATTCCATTTCACTACACTGGAGAAAAAATCCGGAATGTTTGTTTTCTTTCTTTCTGTTTTTTTGTTGACTGTTAGCACGATTCTGGCTAAACCGATTCTCCAATGCGATGAAATTTTCTGGAGACCTTCGAAATCTCTGAACTTAGAACTGCCACGTTTTGAGCTCAATCGAAAAATTTTTTCTTATGAAATCGCAATTTTACGATTTTTCTATTTTTAAAATTTCCTCGACTTATAACACCTACATGCTTTTTCCGATTGTAATGATTTTTTTACAGAACCTTAATTTTATGAATTTATTTATTCGTTGTGAAATAAGAGCGCAATCAGAAAATTATATCTCATGATAATGGGGAAAATTTTTCGACTTTTTTATTTATTTTTAATTTCTTCGACTTATAACATCTATAATGCTTTATCCGACTGTTTCATTTTTTACAGAAGCTAATTTTTTGAAATTTAAAATAATGGGTCCATAAATTAGCGTAATTGAATAATTATTTCATATGAAAATCGCAATTTTATGCTTTTTTTCGTTTTTAAACAATTACGCTCATCCAACAATGCCCCAATGCGCCTGAAAAAGCGTTTGCGAAGCTTCCTAGTTACTACAATTCAGTCAAGTCGATTTGCTGTTGTATTATAGTGGTTATTCCTCCCAAACATCAAGTTCTTCCGTGGCCCAATGGTTAACGGCTTGGCTTACAGATGGAGAGGCGCGCTGCTGGATCGAGTTCGAGACACTTACACTTGAAATTTTATAACAAATTGCAATTTAAATGTGTTAAATATCCACCTACAGCAATCGACTGATGTCACAGCTGAGACAATATAGCTATATAAAACTGATTATTTTTTAATCAAACTTTTTATTTAGGGTTTTAAAATTTAGCTCACAGATCGCGTACGGATGCTACGTTAGATATTGTCAATGGAAAGGGCATAGGCAGGGGACCGCCGGGGACCGTGCGGGCGTGGACAGGGGGAGAGTGTACGGTTTTAACGGTCGGGCACCGGCCGGGCATCAAGCGGTTTATAAACAACGGGGCACGCACGGGCCATGGCCGGGGCAGCTACTGACGTAGCCCGTGCGGTCCCCGTCACGGCCGAGGGGACACTCCCAGGCGGGACCCGTACGGGCAGCCCGGCCGGGGCCCGTACGAGCAGCCCGAGCGGGCACCCGGGCCCGGGACATCACTTTGTGTTTGCTGGGTAATTATTGATTGTGCTCAAAAATTTTACACGAATATATCGATTCATAAAATTAAGGTTCTGTTAAAAAAACATTACAATCGGATAAAGCATGTAGGTGTTATAAAACAAAGAATTTTTTTTAAAAAAGAAAAACCCCGTAAAATTGCGATTTTCATGAGAAAAATTTTTCGATTGCGCTTAAAATTTTCCCCCCGAATATATAAATTCATAAAATAAAGGTCCTGTGAAAAAATCATTACAATCGGACAAAGCGTGTAGGTATTATAAATCGAAGAAATTTTTTCAAAATCGAAAAAATGGTAAAATTGCGATTTTTATGAGAAATTATTTTTTCGATTGCGCTCAAAAACGTGGCAGTTCTAAGTTCAGAGATTTCGAAGGTCTCAATAAAATTTCATCGCAATCGGAGTATCGGTTTAGCGGAATCGTGCTAACAACAGACAAAAATACAAAAAAAAAAAAAAAAAAAAAAAAAAAAACATTCCGGATTTTTTTCTCCAGTGTAGTGAAATGGAATCTTCGCTTCGCTCGCTTCGCTCGCTACGCTCATCCAATTATTCGATTGGGAACAATCTGAAAATGTTGTTTGTGTTAGCGGTTTCGCGCAACACTTGGCAATTTATACGTAGTGTGTTTTGTGGTTGTAGGCACATAAATCAGTGGAAATGTGACTATAAATAAATAAATAAATAAATTTTATTTAGAGTCTACCCACTCAGTTATATAACTGATTTTCAGTGGGGGACTTTAAATCAAAGCGACTAAGCCAACCCTGCAGGCCCCGACGCAATCGACGAGTGAGCGATAACCAACCAAAGATTGATACTAGGAAAACGCTTAAGTCCCGCCGCGTTGTTGGATGAGCGTATTGGTGCATTGAGCTGCCATGTGTTATGCGGATTTTTTGTTGTTCTGTGAAAAATCATAACCGGTACTAAGTTAAAGATATTTTAAAATTAAAATAAATTTCATAAAAATTTAATTTAATTTAATAAAAAATTAACTTAAACTTTAATTTTTTTAATTAATCGTAATTTTAAAAAAGGAAAAAATCGTAATATTGAAATTTTCATAAGAAATAATTATTCGATTGCGCACAAATTTTACAAGAATATATTAATTCATGAAATTAAGGTTCTGTGTAAAATCATTACAATCGGATAAAGCATGTAGCTGGAGAAATTTAAAAAATTGAAAAAAGTCTTAAAATTGCGATTTCGTAAAAATATTTTTTTTGATAACGCTTCAAATTTTACATGAATATATCAATTCATAAAATTAAGGTTCTGTGAAAAAATCATTACAATCGGACAAAGCATGTAGGTGTTGTAAGTCGAAGAAATTTTAAAAAATCGAAATAATCGTTAAAATTGCGATTTTCATGAGAATTTTTTTTTTCGATTGTGCTAAAAAACGTGGCAGTTAAAAGTTCAAAGATTTCGAAATCCAAAAAATTTCATCCCAACCGGGGTATCGGTTTAGCCGGAATCGCGAAAAAAAACAGAAAAAAATAAAAAAAAAAAAAAAAAGAAAAAAAAAAAAAAACTTCGGGTTTTTTTTCTCCAGTGAGTGAAAGGAATCTTCGCTTCGCTATCCAATTAAATCTAAATCATCAAAAATTCATAAATTAAAATGTGTACAGAAACATTTACTTTTACTTTTAAGTGTTAAAAGTTTAGAGATGGGCTGAATGGTTTTTCCCAAAAAAACACCCCCCTTCCTAACCCTCAAACTTGTTCATACATTTATCTTGTTCTACTTTCATAATTTTTCTTGATGTATTTTTGGATGAGCGTAGGAGCGAAGCGAAGTTTCCCATTACACTAACTTGAACAAAAATCCTTTTTTATTTTTTTTGGGTTTTTTTTTTTTTAAACATGATTCCGGCTCACAATACTCCAATTGCAATAAAATTTTTGTGGGGGCCTTCGAAATCTTTGACTTGAACTGCCAGGTTTTGAGGGAAAATCGAAAAATTATTTCTCATGAAATCGAAATTTTTACGATTTTTTTTCTTTTTTAAAAAATTTCTTCGACTTAAACACCTACTGTTTTATCCGATTGAAAGTTTTTTTTCACAGAATTTTAAATTTTATAAAATTAATATATTCGAGTAAATTTTGAGCGCAATCTCAAAATGTTTCTTATAAAATCGAAATTTTCGATTTTTTTTAAATTTTTAAAATTTCTTCGACTGATAAAAACCCTACATGCTTTTTACCCGATTGTAATTATTGATCACGCCCTTAATTTTATAAATTAATATTCGTGTGAAATTTGAGCGCAATCAAAAAAATTTTTCTCATAAATTGAAATTTTACGATTTTGTTTATATTTTTTTTAATTTCTTCGACTTATAACACCTACATGCTTTTTCGTTTGTAAAAATTTTTTCAGGGAACCATAATTTTTTTTTGATGTTTTCGTGGAAATTGAGCTTAATCGTAAATTATTTCTTATAAAATCAAAAATTTACGTTTTTTTTTCTTTTTAAACAAAAAAGCTCACCCAAAACAACGCCCCCTGAAAAAGGGTAAAGCTTCCTTGTTTTTTAATTTAAAATACAGCACTAATTTATTTTCCCCTTGGGCCCCCTAGTAAAATAAAATTAAAACAAGGGGTAATCTCTCAAAAAGTTTCTCTGGCTAGCCTTTGGGCAAAATGTGAGTATATTGATAACTTTTTTTAAGGCTTAGGAATCATGGTTGAAAATAATTAAAAGCAGTCTTCAAAATTGAAAATTTTTATTATTTAGATTGTAGGTTTATAATAGGAGGTATTTAATTATAACAGCTAGCCCAGTCTCAGCGCCCAAATTTAAAGAATTAAGAATGGATCGAATTAAATCAAATACATAAATACTTTTTTGTGGGTCCTCTGTAGGTTACACATCAGATTTAACCGCTTGCCCGACTAACTAGGAATATTGGGATAGACGATTGTAAAGGGAGTCCGCTGTTTAAGGGGATAAACCCCTTGCTTTCGCATTAAGGGCTGAGGAAAAACCTCGGAAAAACTTTTCTCAGGATTGTGGTCTCGAGGGGGATTCAAACCCCGAAACCCCGAATCAAGTCTCGCGCTTAACGCTCGAGCCAACACTGTCGGTGAATCTATTTATGTCAGGCTATAAGGGGGAAAGTCGGAAGTTAAAATGCCAGTCTCATGAATTTTAAAAACAGTATTTTTTAATTTATGAAAGGGCAAACTACAGTTTTTTCAGTGTGTTTTTACGTTTGTGTTTGGGTCAATTGTCTTCAAATCAGCAGATTAAATTTTTTCTAATCGCCACTGACGGAGTGTCAATTTTTGGTTCGGGCCAGCGCTATAATGGTTTAAATTGGCTACGGAAATTAAAATTTTTTTTAATTAAAAAAATAATTTAGATTTAATTTTATTTTATTTCGAAGATAAAAATCGGATGACATCCTCCTTTGTACTAAGGCCGTATCTGTCGGAAAAATACATCAATTAAAACTTTTATAAAAGTGAAGACTGCAGTTGGATTTGTGGGTGTGCATTCTTTAGTTCTGTTTTTCGCGCCTTTTGAACTGACCAATGAGAAGCGCAAAAAGGGGTAAAACACGCCCACTTTGCATCGGGGAAACTGCCGTCGTTACTCATCAACATCTAGCCTTCGGGAAGTGTCGCCAAAATCCCCTATCAATTACTACGTGATTAAAACTGTAATAAGGAACTAGACATTCTCTTTTAAAAATAAGTTACCAGTAAATTAAAAAAATTTTAAACAACAGCTGTACTACTTAGTACTTAAAACGTAAAATTTCTAAATAACTCGAGGTAGGCTTTTGGTGTCAGGGGCGCCTTTTTGTTTGCCTTCGGTTTACTTTTTTCGAAGGGGGTATGTAAGTAAGGCCTTTTTAAAAACTTTAAAAAAGTGAAAAGTTTAAAAATATATGCTTTAGAATTTTCGACTTTTGGGTCAAAAATTCAAAATTCAACTTCTTTTAATCAGTCAATCCCATTAAAAGCCATTTGCAAAAAACTAAACTTAAATGAAGTCCAAATGAAAAAGGGGTTGTGTTTAAGATTCCTTGGGGAAACTGTGATGCTGTTACATAGGAGAAACCGGAGTCCTATGCATTTCGATTAAGAGCATAGAAAAAACATTGAAAAGTCAGTGGTTGTTATTTTGTCACCGAAACTAGTAGAAAGCAGGGGAAAAGGGTTTTAAAAATTTCGACTTTCTACAATCTAAGCGTTTACAAAAAGAGCATGTTGGAAAAAAAGGAAATTGAAAGAAGCATTTTGATAACTTTAAAAGGGCACATGTATAAGCCACCCAAGTACCTTTTTTCCTCCAATGTGGTTTCCCTTTAGTAAACACAAAAATAGCTTTTTATTTACTACCTGTTTTGTCAATTTGTGTGAAATGTTTATTTTATCGATTTTGGCTAGTCTTTGTTTTTTTTAAATTTTTTTTTGATAAAAGTTTTTTTTGTTTTTAACAAAAACCGAAGAGGGAATATTTGAAGTTTTCCAAAAACTTTGTAATTTATTAAATAAAATAGAGTTTTTCCACAAAAAGTGTTTAAAATAAATACCTTGTTCAGTAAAACCACGTAATCAAGATTAATGTATTCACCTAATAAAGATATAAATACACTAGTCATAAAAAATAAATAAAAAATAAATTTTTTTAGAGTCTCCCCCCTCAGTTTTAAACTGATTTTCAGGGGGGATTAAATCAAAGAGACCAACCCAAACCCCTGCGGCCCCGACGCAATCGACGAGGACGATAACCAACCAAGATCGAATTTTAATGGGAAATATAGCAATCGTGTAGGACGTGCGAACACCCCGCAAATAACGCCAGAAACAAGGCCGTTTCAAACAACTCTAAAATTTTATTATGTGTTTTCGTTGCTGGGACGGCCCAAAGTCACCGTTTACAAACTCCTAAACAAGAACTGAGGATTTAACCCAAATCGAATTTAAAAAAAACTTCGACTTTAGGGGGAACGAACCCTGGACCTTCTGTTTGGAAAGCAATACGTAACCACAAACCAACAGCCCCCACACAAAACCAACGACCCACCAATGATTTTCACCTTGAATTCCCTCGTTTTGTTTTTATCCGAAATCCTTTATAAAAAATTTAATTACTCTCGCGTGCTACAGTTTCAACTTTGGGCAATAGGCCTAATTTTTGAAAAGTAAAGATTAAAATTTGGGCCCCAACTAAAAAGAAGCCGCCCCCTTCATTCACGTAAAGAAACTGCATGCTCGGGTTTTCTAAGGTCCTTTTGTAGGTACGGGTTCAAACCCACCCCACATTTCTAGATAATTTCTTCAAGACGTTCACAACGAAAGAATTTCCGATCGATGTCTTTACGGATGCACAACACACGTTACTTTTGGGCTTTCCTAGTTTACATTATTTTCTTTTTGCTCATTTTTTTTAAACATATATACTTTTCCCGTAAGTTTTATTCATTTTTTTTCACTTCTTGAGAAACTTTTCTTTGGAAGTGTTTTTCTCCCTTATGGGTCCATTAAAATTAAAATAAAAGTTAAATAAATAAATAAACCAAAAAAAACCACTATCTTGAGAAGTAACCTAGGATTTTGTATGTATCTACAACAAAAAAAATCCCATTGCAGGGTTTTTTAAGCAAGCTGAAAACCCTCTCTTGATAACCCCCGGGCCCAACTCGACCAATCCAATACACAAAAACGATAACGCACGTGTACGCCAAACTATTTTTACATGTAACGCAACACTACATTTTCGATGAGCGTGTAAAAAAAATAAAAATGGTTTTCCATAGTTGGCAGTGAGGCCTGATTCAGTGAGTCACATGATGGGAACACATTTTTTGTAGTTACATTTGGATTAAAAAAGGGGAAAGCTCGGTGTACTAGTTTTGTTTTTGTAATTTCTCAAGTCTAGCTGTATTTATGCATTGTTGATTAACAATGAAGATTGATTGTTACCAGATCCGGGCTCGATTTCCCAATTTGTTAGATTGAAGAGTGTAGGTGGATCTTTCCACTCGAATAGAGTGTTTACAAGGGCCTCCCTTTCAAGTTACAAATATGATTGTTTTTGTGGTGTTATCGCCCGTCTTTTTTGTGTGGTTATTGAAAACGTTCTGGGTGTTATATCAAAGTTTACTAAATTTTGTTTCAAAGATGTTATCCTTCGTTCCGATAGCTTAGGCCTGTGTAATGTCATTGTGTGACGTTTTTGCTGTTCGGTCTTCAAAAATAATTTTGCTTTACAAATTTTATTTGTAAGATTTTCCAATATAGTTATTTTGGTCTCAAACTTTCTGTGAACATTATTTGTTTTTTTTACCCAGATCATAATACCCATATGCTACTGATAAATTTTGATAAATATTTAAGTTTTTAATACAGCATCATTATCTTGTTGCAGGGTATTTTTAATACGTTATACCCGGGTTGGGGCGGGGGTAAGAAGTGGAATTTGCTTAAATTTTGGGGGGATAGTAAAGCGATTGTTTTTCGTCAGAATTTTTACAGTCGATCGTATCGGCACGTGACCTGGTTGTAGTTTTTGGAATCTGCCCAAAGGGAAGGGCCAAATCATTTTCGGGGGGGGGGCGCACAAACTCTAAACAGCACCTACTACACGACTTGTCAATCGTTCGGCCGTTCAAATGAATAATGTTTTTGTTTATATTGTTCGTATTCGGCTCAAAATATTATATTTTTTAAAAGTTAATTTAAATTGAATGTTGTTCGGGTTATTACGTAAGTTGTTTTCAAAGGATGAAAAAAATTTTCTTCATATTGTTTTAGAGAGGAGTCGAAAAAGGTAGGACGAATTTTTTTATATGCAATTGCAAGTAATTCATAATTTCCTTTGTGTAGTATGAAATAGTTTTTTAAATAAGGAAAAAAATTTAGTTTTAATTTTTTGCTCTTTACGTTTTTATGCTATAAAACAGATTTTCCCAAAAAACATAGGGGAGTCGACGCCCCTCGCTGGTCTGTCCCGACTGCCTTTTTCCCTGTTGTTTCATCTCACTTTTCCCTTTTTGGGGTAGGGTAATTTAATTTTATGTATGAATTTTTTTTCTTTAATTAAATTTTTTAAAATATCCTTTTAGTTATCTAATTTCTTCCACCACCCCCAATACCTCGTCTTTTGGGTTTTTTTAGTGCAGTTTTCTTAAATATTATTTAGCCCAAAATAATTATTACTGTGCAAAATTTCCACCATTTTTACAAAGGTCATGCATTGACGTACAATTACGTACATCCCGGTAAGGGAATCACCGCTCGCCCTCGTCTGGGGCATACACGTGCCCGGGTTTTTGCGACTAAGTTTTTTATCGTTTCTATACCTATCAAGGAACGCACCCAAAGTTTTTAAATTTTTGAAAAATCGTTATTTTGACAATGCATTTTAAATTTTCCGAGCATACGGTTCAGTGGCGTCAAGTTTCGGAATGTAGATGAAGGGATTCTTGCACGTATTTTTTACATACCATTTATAATTAAATGTGGGCTTTCTTTTTACACGAAGGTTTTACGTTTTTTTGGGTTGCTGTTTTTCCCCCGGGGGAATTTTGGTTTTTAGAGCCCAGTGTTGTGTACACACAGCTTACGTTTTCTCCCCTCATACCATCGCATCTATATGTACCCCCCTAAATGTTGATGAAAAAATAAATAAAACATTTTATTTTAGTCTATCCCACTTAAACGCATAACTTTTTTACAGTATGGACTTTAATTCAAAACGGGGCCGGGTCAATATCCCCACTAGGATCGGGTTAAAATTGAAAATGGAAAATTTATATAAGTGACCTTTTTTGGTATACTACTAGGAGATCCCAGACAAATAAAACCCCTCTCAATACTTTTTTCCCCCCAAAAGCAGTGAGCAATGGCCTTTAGGGCAATTTGGTTTTGTAATAATCTAAAAACTCGCCTCCCTTTCAAAACGCAGAAATTTTACTTTTAATTTGTTTTTAAAACACTGGTTTTTTAAAAGAAGGTTTTTACGTTGAACGTTTTTAAGTTTCGAAAGTGTGTTCATTTGTTTTTAAAGGCGCGTCAACTGTGAGGACGCCACCTATTAGGGGATGTAGGAGTACAGAATGTGGGACCACCCGCCCCAGACAAAATGGAGGGAAAGGGGTGGCTTTTACACGTAAATTGTACAAAAAGGTGATTTTTACCCTATTTTATATAATACGAAAGCATTACTTGCAAATTGTTGATCAAGTCCCCGTTTTTGGGTATCTGCACTAGCCCGCAAAAGGTCGATATGCATTTTTCTTTTGAATTATTCACTAAAACCTGCAAAAAAACTTTACTATTTTTAAGACCTTTTTTGGAGGAAACGGGGAAAAATAATGACTTGACAAAAAGTAAATGCTTTGAAAAAACAAAAAAATGAATATTTGGGTATCTGAGTTTGGTGCACGGAGTGCTCGAAAGCTAGTCGGTTCCCCTTCGAAAACGTAGTTCGCAAACCTTGGCGTCTCAGGGGGGGTGACCGCTTTGCCCCGAAAAATACAAAAACCGCTGGCTAGAGCAGATGGGGTTCAAAGCAGTTAAAGTTCGTTTGCCGCAGTCCGGGTTTTGTGGGGAACCTAATATGCAAGGTTTCACCTCCTTTCGAAAAGGGGCGTAAAAACCGTTGGCCCCCAGGTACTTTTTGAAAAAGTAGGGTACGTGCAGTTATCGGGTTTCCCCCCCCCCTTTTGTTTATATTTCTCCCCACTTTCACCACTCATCGTCCCCTATAGCCAAGTGCTTAAATGAGCTTTAAGCAAAATCCAATCAACAAACAAATTAAAAAAAATATTTAAAGTGCGAAAATTATTTATTATAAATAAATAATTGGCGTACACGCAAATAGGGACATGAGGGCGAACCTCGCAAAGGGGGTTTTGGTCCAACGGACGTAATCATAAGAAATTTCCCTCAAGAAAAACATAATTAATAAAAGAAATATTTTCTTTAAATGAACAATATAACATAAAATAATAAAAAAACATTTTTTACATTTTTTTTGACTCGTAATTCGAGTAAATTTAATTTTTGCGGCGACAATCTCAAATCGTTTTATCATTAAAATCGTCAGGAAACACTGTAAATTTTCACGAAAAACTCTTGTTTTCAGATCTAACCAAAAATTTTGTAAACTCAAAGGGGTGATGGCAAGTTGACTCCCCCACGTATTTACTTCAGGTTTCCCCTGGTAAAGTGATTTCACTAGTTTTTGAAAACCAGTAGCTATGAACTCACATTAATCTTCTTTTTATATTTTTTTTTGTTTTTAGGGTTTTTTTTCCGATTTGTACCCCCAAACAAAAACAATTGTAGGAAAAACAATTTTTAAAAAAATTTTTTTTTCTCGGGCAGCCTCTAGAAAACCATTGAAAAATTTAAAGTCAAAAACAAACTACCTACGTTTAATGGGGGCTTGGGAGAAATGCGTTCGAAATTTTTTGAGGTTTCGATATTTGCCGTGTCCCGATCATAAAAATCAAAAAAATAGTTTTGATTTTCTAACAGAGCCAGGTTTCAAAGACATTTTTTATATTTACTTGGTAGCAATTTGAGATTAGAAAACCCCCCCCCCGGGGAATATTTTTGGAACCCCCAAATTTAAACAAACTTTTACATTTTAATTTTTTTCCCCTTGTTTTTAAAAAAAAACCCCAAATAATTGAACCCCAGGGGCGTGGGGAAGTAGGTTTCATTCGCTTAACGGCCCTAATTTTTTTTTCCTGCGTGCGTTGTTTTGGGGGTGTGTACTTTTTAAAAACAGCCCATGGAAAAGATTGCGCTAAAATTTTTTAAAGACATCCGGTAAGTTTTTTGAGAATGCTAAAAAAATCAGCAAATTTTTGCGATTTAAACCTACAAAAAATAAAACTGAAAATAGATTTTAAAGTTTAGAAATTTTTTTTTTTAAAAGACAATGTTTTAGATTTTGAAAAAATTTTTTTGTTTGTTTTTCGCCTGGCCCTGAAGCCGTGCCCCTGCAAGGGCTGTCGAATGTTGGACGTCAAGGACCCCCAAATTCCGCTCGTAGATTAAAACCTTTCAAAAATTTTTTACGATTTTGTATGGGTATGTTTTTTCCTTTGATTTTCACGATGTAGACCCTGCTTATATGCATTTCAAAAATGTTTTTTAAAAATTTTTTTTTAAATACAATTTTTGGAATTACAAAACTTTCCCGACCAGGGGATTTCTTTTTCTCTTCTACTCGTTCTTGTGACCACTTTTTACTTTTTACTTTTTCACTTCTCCGTGTAATGCGGCCTTAGGGCGCTTTAGCCAACTAAGACTTGGTAACCGCAAGTCGTTGTTAGACGAGTGAGCGAGTCATTTGTTGAGTAACCGGGAACATTTGCATTTGATGTTTGATATTTATATTCGTATAAATAATGTTTTTTTTTAGTTTAGTAGGTATCGCGCGTGTGTCAACTGTCAAGACAATTGCGCCTCTCTAGGCTATGGTAGGTTAGGTACGCTAATGTAGGGGGAAGAAAATTAATGTAACCGGTACTCAACCATAGCTCACTCACTCGTTTAACACGACTTTTGCGTTTTCCTAGTATTTTACTTGTGCACATCTTCTGTCGTCTGGTATTATTCGAATGAATTGTTTCATTCGAGGAGAAACACCTGTGGAGAATTTCCTCATCCATAAAACAGAGTAAAAATCATATTGGCTAGGGTACAGAACATCTCCAATCGTTTTTAAAAATTGGTTTACATGATGTACATTGCGATGGTTATAAGTGATCTTGGTTTCTTTTCAACTCGATGCAACGATGTTATTCTATACTTTCTTATGGATGTGGGTTAGTAGTCTAGAAGATGAGATGCTTATAAGCATTGAAAATCGAATTCCGCTAAACATTTTGAGTACAATATGGAGACATACATCAAAAGACGCGTCTTGACATCAGGAACAAGAATAATGACGTTTCCGCCGTCGCAAAATTGTGCGGGTAGCGTGGGGGCGGGTCAAGGTCACGCGCGTTACTCATGCTATTTTCATAGTATCACAATGCGAATTACGCCATTGTTCTTCGCACGATACAAAGATGGGTATTACAAGACGCGTATTGACACCAGAACAAGATAATTACGTTTCCAAAGTAATAGTCATGTAGTTGGCGGTGGCGAGGTCAGGAATCACGCGCGCTGCAATTCCTCTATTTTTGCTAATAAATCTATCACTATTTATGCTAATTACGCTAAATATTGTAAGAGTGGATTATGAAAAGATGGGGGTATCAACTGACGCGTGTTGACACTAGGAACTGAGACTAGTGACGATTCCACAACGGTAAACTTATACGGGTACAGTGGGCGTGGAGTCAAAAGTTCACGCGATGGTGCACTCCCACCAATTTTGCTATTATCTTTATCTTCGTTTACTACTCCTGTTCAGCATCTAGTTTTCACGGCTATTTTAACAGTACTTCGTTATCACAATGCATTATGTACCATCTTAGAACTCTTAAGTAAGTATTTGGTATTTGGACATCCCTTTAAATTTCAAATTGCACTGTGTTCACATTTTTTACATTGTTACCTAAGTAACAGCTGGTCATTAATTACATTAACCATTATTATCTATTATATGGGCTGATTCCCTAGTATAAGGTAAGTTTAGAAATTAGCAAAGTTATTACACTATTGTGGTATTATTAGTATTGTAGTTACAAGATTGAAATCTGCATATTGTTTATATAGGAATGTTTGGCGCATGGAGACGAAACTATATTATGAATCGGCTCTCAAAGATACGAAAGTGTGAGACGAGATTAAATTTGACTTTTATAGGTCGATACTCACGCAAAAAAGAGGGTAGAAAAGAACAGCTGAGAACTGTTCGAATAAGGCATTACACACTTCGACAAGGGCAGATACCGTTATCAATCGAATGCCGCGAATCCGAACGTAAAACAGCTGTGGATAACATAATCAAATTTGAGGACATTACGGCTGCAATGGCATTTCATGTTACAAGAAATGATATTCAACATTCACAAATTACTCGACACATCAAGCGCCTGCAAGTCAAATTTTAAAAACTATGGAGGTAACAAAAACTACGTATGCATAAAGAAAGTATAACCACTAGGTTTACACTACCGTCCTAAATAATAACATTATTTTGGAAGGCTTGCATGTTTTGTCGAAATAAAAGGATGAGACACGGGAATCTACACTGAGAAAATATAGAAACCATGAACCACATCTAGCCGCCGTATTTCTGTATGCAATTACAGATGGCATTATGCGTCCACGTCCTTTCTGTATCACTGATCTCATAGCAACAAAAGGTAATATCATCTTATATGCTACTTTAGCTGTGCTTCGCTCAAATCATCTTATGGTGATTCAAGAGGACAATGAAGGGTTTGCATCGGGAGAAGTTGTTACGATCAATTCTGTATGGTGGCGTATCTGTATTTCGTAAACGTTAACATTGAGCCTTGTTAATCGAAAGTAATCGCTTCAGCATAAAATAGAAGAAACAATTTCGTAATATGGGTGATTTGTGTACCATTGACATAAAAATTAGTCGATTATTGTTATTTCCTTGTGGAGCTGCAACTTGTCACGTTAGCTGAAGAAATTGCAAAGCAGATGTATGAACGCTCCTTGGCCTCCATACCTAATGAAGACCATAATCTTGACTTACATAAATCGATGCACAGAATTGTAAGAAGATACGGGAACGATCTTTAAAATATCTAGCGGACGAACTTCGTTGGAGGAATGGATCAGTTCACAGCGAAGCTGTTGTTCCAGAATCGCCTCACTTCTCTTCATATTATTTATTGTGAAGAAGATTTCGAAATCTCCCTGCGCGAACTTACAGACCAGCCAACTCTTTTGTGATATGGAAGTGGATATACTGACCACAATATAAACTTCGAGAAAGACTCTTCATGTTCGGTCGGGATTTAACTAAGAACATAAAGCGAAGTAATGTCAGTGAAAAGACATTGAATTTGTCCCTATTAATCAGTTTCTGGAGGTTGTATGTGAAAAATGTGTCGATATGATCCGCTTACGAAACCAATGAGCAAGCAAATTTTTTTGGGGGGGCAAAAAACAAAAATTTAATCTATAGTTCCCTTTGCAGAGATGCTCCATTGTTTCTTTGCTTATGACCATTTTATTTATGCTCGATGGGAGAGTTTTTTCTAGCTGACATGAAATTGCTTGAATGAAGCACTGTATCCTAAAGACCACAACAGATTTGTTTGCCGTGATATTGTAGTTTAAATAAAGTTGCACTAGTGAAAACTAGGAGAATGTATCCTCAAATCATCAATGAAATGACAGAAATTTATGTGTACAAAAAGATACATATTTAGTAAAATATATCTGAGAACACACTTACCTTTAGACCTTCTACCCACTGCTACCCACATTACATTATGTGTCAGAACGTCACTTTACTTGTTCCTCGTGTCACGACGCTCTTTTGATATACTCCTATATTGTGCTTCCATATTTAGTGTAGTTCACAGATAAAATAATACACGCGTGTGACCTTTGACCTCACCCACCCACTACCCGCATGATCTGCGACTACGAAAACGACACTTTATTTGTTCCTGATTTCAAGACGCTCATTTGATAAATGGTCCTTCATATCGTTCTTAAAATATTAAGCATGAATCTCATAAATAGGTTATAGATCATTAGCAAAATAGTAGAGTTTTAACTCACTGACCTTTAACCTCGCCACAACCACCCCCACGGCGTTATGCGTCAGCAATGTCATATTATTGTTCTTGGTGTCAAGACGCGTCTTTTGATGTCCGTCTCCATATTGTGCTTTAGTGTGTTAACCCTGCTTTAGTTTAGTTCACACTTGATATTACAAAATAGTTAACGCAACGCGCTGGCCCTTTGACCTCCGCCCACCGCGAACTACACGACTTTTTACTTTGGAACGTAATTATTCCTTGTTCCTGGTGTCAATACGCGTCTTTTAATACCAATCTTGTGTATCGTGCGAAGATATTTGGCGTAATTCGCATGTGATACTATGAAAATAGATGATAAAACCGCGCGTGACCTTTGACCTTCGCCACGCTACCCGCCGTTTGCGACGGCGGAAACGTCATTATTCTTGTTCCTGATGTCAAGACGCGTCTTTTGATGTATGTCTCCATATTGTACTCAAAATGTTTAGCGGAATCCATTTTTTTATTTCCATCTTCTAGTCTATAGCAACATCTAGAAATCCATGCCACTTGCGAGATGCGATCACTCGTCCCTTTATTGCAAGTAGGGCTATTTCAATAGATGAGTTGCTTAAATCTAATTTTTAAAGCTATCTTTGCACTTCATGTGATGTGTGTCAATCTTCCTACAGCCAAAACACACGCCACAGTATATATGACTTGTTCTGGTCA
The DNA here is from genome assembly GCA_024449915.1 of Sweltsa coloradensis. Taxonomy (NCBI): domain Eukaryota; kingdom Metazoa; phylum Arthropoda; class Insecta; order Plecoptera; family Chloroperlidae; genus Sweltsa; species Sweltsa coloradensis. The sequence goes on along the minus strand of JAMZAV010003668.1, from coordinate 33,338 downwards.
TTCGATTAATCATTCTTACACATGTTTAAATTATCATAACATCTAGAATTTTTCTGCTCTTTCTCTAAGCTATATTTGTGTGTGTTAATAGTACAATTTTATTTTGAAAGTTTTTATTTAATGAAACAAAACGCGTATTCAAAGTTTTAAAAGTTTCAAATTCAAAAGATAAGTTTGACAAAAAAAATATTTAGTTTACAAGAAATGGCAGAAAATTCTCAAGGTAATGACATATCTTAAACTTGTATGTCGATTGATTGATTAATTAATCACAAAAAATACATAATGTAATCATGGAATGTGTTTCGGGTGTAAACGGCGACACTCAGCCATATATGATAAATGTTATGATATTATCATGCAATGCAATTACAGGTATGTATTGATATTGATCTTTGAGCACACGAATGGTCATGAATTACCACTATTAATAATTGCGATTTGATAAAAAGAGAATATGAGAATGAAGCAAACAACGTTTAGGTTATGACATGGTTTAAATGTAATAATTCTCTTCGAATTTTGTAATTATGGCGTGTTGTTCTGTAACTTCTGTTACAGCTGAAAACCACGCACAGCATCGCATTGAGATGGTGACTTCAACAACACAAGTAGAGGAATAAGATGGCTTGTCGGTAGGGGGGGGGGGGGGCAAAAGCACGCGCATGGCAAAGTGACGACGCCGTGCAAGCAGGTCGTTGTACCAGGATGTCAGTGTGGTGTCCCGGTGACATCACTCTGTCCTTGCCCGAGGTTCCTGGAGCTTCTCTATAGTTGCTCTTTGTCAGAGGATTGGTCTGTTGCTCGAGGCTCGTCGGGCCCTCTGTCCAGTCCACTATCCTCCTGCTTCGGTGACCGCTCACTTCGTCAACATGGAGAACTTAGAAGAGGGGCACTTCGAGATATGGTAAGTTTTTACTTGATGACGTATAATAAATGCGCAACAATTCGGGCTGAGTTACACAATACCGCATCATTGTCTCCGTAAATAACAATTTTGTAACAATTGCCGTACTCATTATTATTATCATTTTGTTTGGTCAAGGAAGGAGTAAGATGATGATTAAGAAACACTGAGTCTGGCAAGCTCAGTATCTATTGTTTCATGTCCTAGATAATGGTGGAAAACCACCACTCTACCCGACATTGTTGGAACAGAGTAAAGATTATTATTATTATTATTTTGTTATTGACATACGATTATAACTTTCAATTAATTGTTTAGCCACCTCACCATTGATAGTTTGACACACTCTGCTGTCTCTCTTCACTAAATTTCATGCAGTATGTACTAATTCTCTTTTGATTCTGTAATAATAGTGCGTTGTTCTGTTACAGCTGAAAACCACGCACAGCATCGCATTGAGATGGTGACTTGAAATAAAACCAAGAAAGAGGAAGAAGCTGTGTGCTGTTTGTCGCAAGAAGACACCGCGCAGCAAGTGACGACACCGTGGCTAGCTTTTCGTGTGTACCGGATGTCAGTGTGTGTCGGTTGACTCCCTCTGGTCTTGCCCGAGGTTCCTGGGAGCTTCTCTATAGTTTGCTCTTGTCAGAGGATTTGTCTGGTTGCTCGGGATCGTCTGGCCCTCTGGTGGCCAGTCCACTACGTCCTTCTGCTTCCGGTGACCGCTCACTTCGTCAACATGGATAACTTAGAAGAGGGCACTTCGAGCATATGTAAGTTTACTTCATGACAATATAAAAGATTCGCGACCAATTTCGGGCTGATTTACACAATTACCGCATCATTGTCTCCGTAAATATCAAGTTTGTTAAGCAATTGCCGGTCTCATTATTATTATCATTTTTGTTTTGTCCAAGGAAGAGTAAAGATGATGATAAAACACTGAGTCTGGCAAGCTCAGTATCCATTGTTGTCATGTCCCTAGATAATGGTGGAAAAACCACACTCCCCGACATTGTGGAGACAAGTAAGATTTTATTATTTTATTTTGTTATTGACATACGATTATAAACTTTCAATTAATGTTTTATTCACCTCACCATTGCTAGTTTTGACACACTCTGCGGTCTCTCTTCACTAAATTTCATGCAGTATGTGCAATTCCTCCTTTTGATTGTGTAATTAATAATTCTTTTTTCCTGTTACGTGAAACCACGCACTGCTCGCATTGAGATTGGTGACTTCAAACAACACCAAGGTAGAGGAATAGATGCCTGTCGTCGCAAAGAAGACACGCGCATGACAAAGTGACGACGCCGTGGCAAGCAGGTCGTGTGTACCGGATGTCAGTGTGTTGTCGGGTGACTCCCCTCTGGTCTTGCCGAGGTTCCTGGGAGCTTCTCATAGTTGCTCTTTGTCAGAGGATTGTCTGGTTGCTCGAGGCTCGTCTGGCCCTCTGGTGACCAGTCCACTACGTCCTCCTGCTCCGGTGACCGCTCACTTCGGCAACATGGAGACTTAGAAGAGGCACTTCGAGAATATGTAAGTTAACTTGGATAACATTAAAATAAATGCGCACCAAGCTGATTTTACCAATTCCCGCATCATTGTCTCCGCAAATAACAATTTTGTAACAATTGCGGTACTCATTATTATTATTATCATTTTGTTTGGTCCAAGAAGTAGTAAGATGAGATTAAGAAACCTGGTCTGGCAAGCTTAGTATCTATTGTGTCATGTCCTAGACTAGGAAAACGCTTAAAGTCCCGCCGCGTGATGGATGAGCTTTTTAAGTTTTTAGTTGCCGTGGATATCTTTGACTTTTGCAAGTGCTTGTTTTTGTAAGTGATTGTTGTCAATTTCTTTTGTTACCTGTCAATTGGTATTATTTTACCGAAAACCTTATATTAAAAGCTTTATTTCTATGGATTCTGGCTACTTTTTCAACTTTTTCTTTACTAAGTACTTTAAGGTACTACATCACCATAACCTTAATGTCCATGTATACTATGAACGTTAAAGGCCACCCGTTTGTCAAATTGGCCCCAATGGCACGAAAATATCGCACTAAAAGTCAAAACACTTATATAAAAAGCTTTATTTCTATAGATTCTGAACTAACTTTTTCCGAACTTTTTCTTTCAGAAAGCAATACATCACCATTACCTTAAGTCCATGTGAAATACTGACGTTCCTAGCCTTACCCGTTTGTGGTCCAGAATCGCCAAATGTCTGCGAAATATCGCACTAAATCGAAAAAAATCGTAAGTGCGATATTCATGAGAAATATTTCTTCGATTGTACCAAAAACGTGGCACGTCGAAGTTCAAATTTCGAAGGTCCCCTTCAAATTTTCAATCAAGATCGCATATGCCCGTTGCCCGGAATCGTGCGAACAAACAGAAAAAAAACAAAAAAAAAAAAAACAAACAAACAAACAAAAAAACAACCGAGTGAAATTGAAGTCTTCGCTTCGCTCATCCAATAAAAATTTAAATTTTAAAAATGGCACGGTCGTTTTGATTGTCACAGAACGGACATGAGTGTTTTTCTATATGTAATTGAATACTTTTACCAATCAAAGATTTAAATGAAAAAATACAATACACAATTTTCTGGTGTTTTAATACTTTAATAGCTATTAAATCGACGTGTATACTGTTTGTTTTACGTATTTCCTATACTCGTCGGTACCAACTAAATACATGCACAGGAATCTCTACATTGAATCAGAATTCAAACAAGAGATCAACAAGTCAATTTGATTTATACACTAGGAAAACGCTGAAAGTCCCGCCGCGTTGATGGATGAGCGTTTTGGTAAGTTTTTAGTGTGCGTGGGACCACTTTCCTTTGCAAGTGCTTTGTGAATTCATTGTAGGTGATTGTTGTCGGTTTCAAATGTTCTTGTTCAATGGTTATTATAAACCATCAAAAAAACTCATATCAAAACCTTCATTTCTATGAATTCTGGCTCACCTTTTTCAACTTTTTCTTCAAAGTACTACATCACCATAACCCTAATGTTTCATGTGAAATATAATGTTGTAGCCCACCCTTTGGTCAGAATCGCCCAATGTCCGAAAATATCGCACTAAAAATCGAAAAAAATCAGGGCAAAAGTAGTATATTTTATGGTTCTGGTTTACCTTTTTCAACTTTTTTTTCACAGGTACTACATCACCATACCTTAATGTCATGTAAAATATGAACTTTGTAGCCCCACCCGTTTGGTCAGAATCGGTCAAATGTCACGAAATATTGCACTATAAAATCGAAAAATCGTAAGTGCGATATTCATGAGAACTATTTCTCGATTGAACCCAAAACGTGGCACGTCCTAAGTTTCAGAGATTTGCGAAGGTCCTGTCCAAATTTTCTCAGATCGCTTTATGCCGTTTGCCGGAATCGGCGACAATCCAGACAAAAAAACAAACAAAAAAAAACAACACAACAAACACATTGGGCTAAATTTTTGATGGGTCAGTGAAATTGAAGTATTCGCTTCGCTCGCTCGCTCGCTTTCGCTCGCTACGCTCATCCAATAATGGTGGAACACCACCACTCTACCCGACATTGTTGGAACAGAGTAAAGATTATTATTATTATTATTATTTTGTTATTGACATACGATTATAACTTTCAATTAATTGTTTAGCCACCTCACCATTGATAGTTTGACACACTCTGCTGTCTCTCTTCACTAAATTTCATGCAGTATGTACTAATTCTCTTTTGATTCTGTAATAATAATAGTGCGTTGTTCTGTTACAGCTGAAAACCACGCACAGCATCGCATTGAGATGGTGACTTGAAACAACACCAAGAAAGAGGAAGAAGATGGCTGTTGTTGCAAAGAAGACACGCGCATGGCAAAGTGACGACACCGTGGCAAGCGGTCGTGTGTACCGATGTCGGGTTGTGTTCGGGTGACTCCTCTGGTCTTGCCCGAGTTCCTGGGCTTCTCTATAGTTGCTCTTTGTCGAGGATTGTCCTGGTTGCTCGAGGCTCGTCTTGGCCTCTGGTTGCCAGTCCACTACCTCCTCCTGCTCCGGTGACCGCTCACTTCGCACATGGAGAACCTTAGAAGAGGGCACTACGGAGTACATGTAAGTTTAACTTCATGACAATATAATAAATGCGCCACCAATTCGGGCTGATTTACACAATTACCGCGTCATTTGTCTCCGTAATAACAATTTTTATAACAATTTTGCCGGACTCAATGTTATTATTATTTTTGTTTGGTCAAGAGGAGTAGATGATGATAAAGAAATCTGAGTCTGGCAGCTCAGTATCTATTGTTTCATGTAATAGATAATGTTGGAAAACTACACTCCCCGACATAGTTGGGACAGAGTTAGGACTATTATTGCTATTATTTTGTTATTGACATACAATTTTAATTTCCATTCAATTGTTTAGCCACCTTATCATTTATAGTTTGACACACTCTGCTGTCTCTCTTCTCTAAATTTCATGCTGTATGTGCAAATTCTCTTTTGATTGTGTATAATAATGCGTGTTTCTTTACAGCTGAAACCACGCACTCATCGCATTGAGAGGTGACTTCAAACAACCAAGGTAGAGGAATAAGGATGGCTGTCGTCGCAAAGAAGACACGCGCTGGCAAGTGACGACGCCGTGGCTAAAGCAGGTCGTGTGTACCGGATGTCAGTTTGTGGTGGGTGACTCCCTCTGGTCTTGCCCGAGTTCCTGGGAAGCTTCTCTATAGTTGCCTCTTTGTCCAGAGGATTGTCTGGTTGCTCGAGGCTTCGTCTGGCCCTCTGGTGACCAGTCCACTACGTCCTCCTGCTCCGGTGCCCGCTCACTTCGTCAACATGGAGAACTTAGAAGAGGGCACTTCGAGAATATGTAATTTTGTTTTTTTACTTGATGACCAGTAATAATAAATGCGCACCAATTCGGGCTGATTTACACAATTACCGCATCATTGTCTCCGTAAATAACAATTTTGTAACAATTGCCGTACTCATTATTATTGTCATTTTGTTTGGTCAAGGAAGAAGGTAAGATGATGAGAAAGAAACACTGAGTCTGGCAAGCTCAGTATCTATTGTTTCATGTCCTAGATAATGGTGGAAAACCACCACTCTACCCGACATTGTTGGAACAGAGTAAAGATACTTATTATATTATTTTGTTTATTGACCATACGATTTATAACTTTCAATTTATTTGTTTAGCCACCTCACCATTGAATAGTTTGACAACTCTGCTGTCCCGCTCTTCATCTAAATTTCATGCAGTATGTCCTAATTCTCTTTTGATTCTGGTAATAATAGTGCGTGTTCTGTTACAGGCTGAAAACCACGCACTCATCGCATTGAGATGTGCTTTGAAACAACACCAAGGAAGAGAAGAAGATGGCTGTCGTCGCAAAAAGACACGCGCATGGCAAAGTGGACGACACCTGCACGCAGGGTCGTGTGTACCGGATGTCCGTGTGTGTCAGGTGACCTCCTCTGGTCTTGCCCGAGGTTCCTGGGAGCTTCTTCTCTATAGTTGCTCCTTTGTCAAGGATGTCTGGTTGCTCGGGCTGTCTGGCCTCTGGTGACCAGTCCACTACGTTCCTCCTGCTCCGGTGACCGCTCCACTTCGTCAACATGGAGAACTTAGAAGGGCCTACGAGAACATGTAAGTTTTACTTCATGGCAATATAATACATGCGCACCAATCGGGCTGATTTCAACTTACCGCGTCATTGTCTCCGTAAATAACAATTTATAACAATTGCGGAACTTATTATTATTATTTTTTGTTTGGTCAAGGAAGGAGTAAGATGATGATTAAGAAACACTGAGTCTGGCAAGCTCAGTATCTATTGTTTCATGTCCTAGATAATGGTGGAAAACCACCACTCAACCCGACATAGTTGGGACAGAGTTAGGACTATTATTGCTATTATTTTGTTATTGACATACAATTTTAATTTCCATTCAATTGTTTAGGCACCTTATCATTTATAGTTTGACACACTCTGCTGTCTCCTTCTCTAAATTTTTATGCTGTATGTGCAAATTCTCTTTTGATTGTGTAATAATAATGCGTTGTTCTGTTACAGCTGAAAACCACGCACTGCATCGCATTGAGATGGTGACTTCAAACAACACCAAGGTAGAGGAATAAGATGGCTGTCGTCGCAAAGAAGACACGCGCATGGCAAAGTGACGACGCCGTGGCAAGCAGGTGTGTGTAAGCCGGATGGCAGTGTGTGTTGGGGTGACTCCCTCTGGTCTTGCCGGTTCCTGGGACTTCTCTATAGTTGCTCTTTGTCAGAGGTTGTCTGGTTGCTCGAGGCTCGTCTGGCCCTCTGGTGACCAGTTCCTACGTCCTCCTGCTGAGGTGACCGGAGGCTCACTTCGTCAACATTTAGAAATTTAGAAGAGGGCAACGGTCGGGGGGGGGGGGGGGGGGAGGATATGTAATTTTATAACTTGATGACAGTAATAATAAATGCGCACCAATTCGGGCTGATTTACACAATTACCGCATCATTGTCTCCGTAAATAACAATTTTGTAACAATTGCCTTACTCATTATTATTATCATTTTGTTTGGTCAAGGAAGGAGTAAGATGATGATTAAGAAACACTGAGTCTGGCAAGCTCAGAATCTATTGTTTCATGTCCTGAAAATGTGGAAAACCACCACTCTACCCGACATTGTGGAACAGAGTAAAGATTATATTAATTATTATTATTATTTTGTTATTGACATACTATTCTAACTTTCATTAATTGTTTAGCCACCACACCATTTATAGTTTGACACACTCTGCTGTCTCTCTTCTCTAAATTTCATTCAGTATGTACTATTCGCTCCAGAAAAGTTGGATTCTGTAATAATAGTGCGTTGTCCTGTTACAGCTGAAACCACGCACAGCATCCCGCATTGAGATGGTGACTGAACAACACCAGGAAGACTAAGAAAGAAGATGGCGTCGTCGCAAAGAAGACACGCGCATTGCAAAGTGACGAACACCGTGGCAGCATGTCGTGTGTACCGGATGTCAGTGTGGTGTCGGGTGACTCCTCTGGTCTTGCGAGGTTCCTGGGAGCTTCTCTATAGTTTGCTCTTGTCAGAGATTGTCTGGTTGCTCGAGCTCGTCCTGGCCTCTGGTGGCAGTCCACTACGCCCTCCTGCTCCGGTGACCGCTCACTCGTCAACAGAGAACTTAGAAGATGCACTACGAGAACATTAAGTTTACTTCATGACAATAATAATAAATGCGCACCAATTCCGATGATTTCACAATTACCACATCAGTGTCTACGGGGGGGGTAAATAACACTTTATAACAATTGCCGGTACTCATTATTATTAATTATTATATTTTGTTTGTCTCGAGGAAGGAGTAAGATGATGAGATATATAACTGAATCTGGCAAGCCAGTATCCTATTGTTTAATGTCCTAGATAATGGTAGAAAACCACCACTCAACCCGACATAGTTGGGACAGAGTTAAGACTATTATTGCTATTATTTTGTTATTGCCATACAATTTTAATTTCCATTCAATTGTTTAGCCACCTTATCATTTATAGTTTGACACACTCTGCTGTCTCTTTCTCTAAATTTCATGCTGTATTGAAAACATTCTCTTTGAATTGTGTAATAATAGTGCGTTGTTCTGTTACAGCTGAAAACCACGCACTGCATCGCATTGAGATGGTGACTTCTGACAACACCAAGGAAGAGGAATAAGATGGCTGTCGTGGCAAAGAAGACATGCGCATGGCCAAGTGACGACACCGTGGCAAGCAGGTCGTGTGTACCGGATGTCCCAGTGTGTGTCCGGGTGACTCCTCTGGTCTTGCCCGAGGTTCCTGGGAGCTTTCTCTATAGTTGCTCTTTGTCAGAGGATTGTCTGGTTGCTCGATGCTCGTCTGGCCCTTCTGGTGACCATCCACTACGTCCTCCTGCTCCGTGGTGACCGCTCACTTCGCAACATGGAGAACTTTAGAAGGGCACTTCGAGAACATGTAAGTTTACTTCATGACAATAATAATAAATGCGCACCAATTCGGGCTGATTTACACAATTACCACATCATTGTCTCCGTAAATAACAATTTATAACAATTGCGGTACTCATTAATTTTATTATCATTTTGTTTGCTCGAGGAAGGAGTAAGATGATGAGAAAGATAAACTGAATCTGGCAAGCTCAGTATCTATTGTTTAATGTCCTAGATTACTGTCTAGAAAACACCACTCAACCCGACATAGTTGGGACAGAGTTAGGACTATTATTGCTATTATTTTGTTATTGACATACAATTTTAATTTCCATTCAATTGTTTAGCCACCTTATCATTTATAGTTTGACACACTCTGCTGTCTCTCTTCTCTAAATTTCATGCTGTATGTGAAAATTCTCTTTTGATTGTGTAATAATAGTGCGTTGTTCTGTTACAGCTGAAAACCACGCACTGCATCGCATTGAGATGGTGACTTCAAACAACACCAAGGAAAGGAATAAGATTTGCTGTCGTCGCACCGAGACTGCGCATGCCAAGGTGACGACACCTGGCAAGCAGGTCGTGTGTACCGGATGTCAGTGTGTGTCGGGTGACTCGCTCTGGCCTTGCCCGAGTTCCTGGGAGCTCTCTATAGTTGCGCTTTGTCAGAGGATTGGTCTGGTTTGCTCGAGGCTCGTCTGGCCCTCTGGTGACCAGTCCACTACGTCCTCCTGCTCCGGTGACCGCTCACTTCGTCAACATGGAGAACTTAGAAGAGGGCACTTCGAGAACATGTAAGTTTACTTGATGACAGTCATAATAAATTCGCACCAATTCGGTCTATTTTTTTTTTTTTTTACCATTAACGAATTAATTAATTACAATTCATCACAGTTACTCATTATTATAATCATTTTGTTATTGACATAAAATTGTAATATGTGGCCACCTTCACTTTTTTGAGTTTGACAGTCTCCCTCTCTCCTTCTCTCTCTCTCTCTCTCTCTCTCTCTCGACTAAAGCTAGAGTTTGCTAAATGGGCAACATGCAACCATAGACTGAAAACAAGTGAAAACGAGTGGTGGGCGCACAGAAGTTCTGTGCGTTGTGGAAAACGACCACATAGAATTAACTTTTTAATTTCTTACTTTTTTAGTAGTCTTGGTTAAATTTTATGTTTAATTTAACTTTAATTTCAATAAAAATTAATTTGGTTTTGTAACAACAATATATTCATCAAGGTTACCTGAAAAAATGTAACAATATGCAATATTTTTGTTATGGTTGATGACTTTTCTGTTTACGTCACACTAATTGTTACTTATATTATTATTATATTTTGTAATTGGAATCTAAATTGTAACATTTGTGTACATGTTTATTTCCCAAATTGTTCGAATAAAAGTCAAGTCAAGTCAAGTCTCTCTCTCTCTCTTCTCTTCTCTGAATGTCAGTGCTTTACTTTACAGATTAGATCAATATACAATATAATTCCACAGTTTTGTCGATAATAGTAAATAATTAAAAGTTGATTTCTTCATGAATCATTGCTCGTACAGGTCTCTCTACTCGGATAAGTATGATTCGATTTTGTCCTAAAGAAGAAATATGTAACCAAAGTCGTTAGCTACAATAAAATTGTGTTCTTGTTTTTAAGGACATATGGCGAAGATCAGATGGCACACCTGTCCAGTGTAATAGTTACCGCGTTCATTATGAACCTCATGTCTGTCAGCGAGACCCTTCGAGTCCGTCGACCACTTACTCAAGAGACGCGATCCGGGTGAGTGACTGGAGTCGTAGAGTTGATCGAACCTTGCGGCTAGTAGTCAATATTTTACCGATCTACGTTCACCATGGCCTAGGTGACGACGAACACTTGGTGTGACCTTTGACCGTGGACCGGCGACCTTTGTGTTGTGGCGGGTGGAACCTTCCTTGGAGCCGAGCGGTTCCCTCCTCTAAGGGACCAGCTAGTTGCTGTTGGTCGGGCTCCCTGGCCCTCTGGTGCATGGCCCACTGTGTCCTAGTCCGTGTCCACTCACTTAGTAACCATGGTGCGCGTAGAGGGGTACATTGGCGACTACTTAGGCCTATCAAGGTGGCTCAATCGGAGTCAATCCGGATGAGTTTGTTTGTATTTGTTTAGGTTCTGTTCAGGATAGCATAACATTACGAAGTGATCATTTCTCTGGTTTGAACTACCGCCAGACTTAGTGCATTCCTTCCTTCATGGTGGCGTGTATTTTCTTTGGCCAGAAGTCTTACCGACGGATTGAGTATTTCAATAATGTGGTGCTTTTAACTTAGTTGTTATGTATGCCGTAGCTTGTTGGATGCCTGGTTCAGCTGTGTCTCGCTTTGGATTTCAGAGTACAAGATCTTGCAGCTCGTTATCAAGAGAATATCGGCGAGGCACCGTCGACTACTAACATCAAGATGACTTGTTCCGGGTGAGTTGACTGGTGTTTATGTTTTTTGCTAGGGGCATAGTTAGGTTATGTAGTATAGCATAATATTAAGAAGTACTTTAATTCTCTGGTTTGATCTACTGCCGGACTTAGTGCATTCCTTCCTTCATGGTGGCGTGTATTTTCTTTGGCCAGAAGTCTTGCAGTTTGATTTAGTATTTCGACTATGTTGTGCTTTTAGTTAGGAAAACATTCATGTAGACTGTCACTTGTTGTCTGGCTGGTTCTGATTTGTGTCTCGCTTTGCCTGTTATCAAGATATCGGCGAGCAGCACCATCGGTATTTACATCCAAATCACGAATCTGGGTGAGTGGTTTATTGTTTTTGGTACGGACAGGGGTAAGATAAACATAAGATCATTGAAAACGTGTACGATTGTCGATTATCGGATTCATTAGATGATTTTTTATAAACACATTTTCTTCAGACAAAAATAGCGCCTGGAGATAACGCCGTACATGAGTAACTTAAATTAGCCAAACATATTTTTATTTTGAGTTCTGAGTTCGCTTCTTGACGCTTCTTAATTTACACTTTAATTTTATGAATTCCAGTTTTCTTCCTACTAAGGCCTATTATCTGTATTATTATTATTATATTATCTGTATTATTATTAGTTTTGTGCTTGAGTGCTCTTACTCATACATACACATCAGAGAATATTGTTCCCGTACCCATTAGCATGAAAATCTGTAAAGATATTTGCTAATGTTCACTTGCATTTCAACACCAATATCTAAAAAAGATTTTAAGAAATTAATAACTAAGAACGTATTTTTTATAGTATGCCCTATAAGATTGTTTTCTCCATGATAAAATTTGATTGATTGATTGATTTATTTATTGGTGATTGATTGAACCTTGTTCCAGGAAGAAGTTTGCAAGAGTGGTTCAACCCATCCTTCAGTGAAGAGCAAAAAACTAAAATACGTAGAATAAAGAAGTATGTTGTATTAATTTATATGTGTTAGATATTATATACTTTGTTAAACAATGTAATCAAAACATGACAGCATTGTTTGAAAAGTACCCTACCTATGTCAGTAGGTATTATGTCGTGTGAGTGGACAGTGTCATTACAATTAAATTAAACAAAATGTTTGGCTCTCACACAATGTGATGTGACTATTTCCATTAGTTTACTAATAACTTTTGCATTGAAAAGAGTACCTATTCAAAGAAAGGATTATTTGCTTCTTGCTTAAGATTCATTATCAACTCTTCCATTAAAATCGCATGTGTACACAGCACAGGGTAACTAAATTCCCCCGTTAGAATGATTTTGAATGTATGTATTAAGGCCTATATTAGTAATGGTGGTCAAGTATCTGTAGTAGTAAATGTAATTATGTAAGCTTTGGTCGTGTAGAGTACATAAATATAGTAGTATAATATCTTAGTATTTTTGATATTAGTTGGTAGTATATAGTTGATAGTAGTAGTGTATCTGTAGATCGTGATGTGGGTCCTAGTATGTCTCTGTATCATGTACTGTAATGACGTTTATGATATAAAGTAAAATCATTCCGAGTAAGTAAAAAAAATTTTTGAAGATAAAATACAATAAACTGCTGCAAGTTTATCTCAATGCAGTGGCCCCATGCTTTAAGATTGACTTGCTCGAGGCAGAAGTTAAACTGCTTTTTCTAGTAGTTCACTCACAATTGAGTCATTAAAATGCAACCCATGGTGTTGTTGTTTCATGCTGCACGGTTTGATAACTAAAAGGTGAGATTGGACGCTATATGGGGATGGAGAGGCCGATTAAAAAAAAACTATTGTTTATTTAACTGCAAATTGGCAATTTTTATCAGAAATCAGAATGTTAATTTTATTTTACTTGTTAATACCTATTATGTTAAAACAGTGTAAGCCGATTAATTATCGAATTAATTATTATATTCTTAACTTCTTATTTCAATGATTCTTTCTGGTTGATCTGTGTTTTTATCTGAAGTGACATAATTGATAACATTGTAATTCATTAAAGATGAATTTTAATCTTAAAGGACATTACCTATGGAGCAACAACGAAAAAAATATTGTATTGCGTTTAATGAGAAAACAAACTTATTCTCTGGAAAGCCTTAATTAACATTAACACTACATTAGGGCATTGCTTGATCTCTTTCTTAGTAATAGTTAATAACCTATGTAACACTACTTGTATGTACATTACATTTTTATTATATTTTTGTATCGTAATTACAGTAATCGAAAAACCACTCCCGTAAGTATAATGTGATTTCACTAAAAAATTTTTTTTTGTGAATACTGTTAGGTGAAATAATTAATTTGTAATATTGAATCTCGTATTTTATTTCTTGAAATAACGTTCCTGTAAACAATGTATGCCGTTTTACTTGTTTGTTGTGCTGTATTTAAAAAAAAAAGGAAAGACTCGTTGGTGTATAATGATATTGTAATATTAAACCTCGGTAATTTTTTTATGTCTTAAAATAACGTTTCATGTAAACCATGGTATGCCATATACTTTTTTTTTGTGTCGCTGTATATTAAAACAATCATGTTAGGTGTACATTGTACATGAATTTGAATGTTGAACCTCTGTATTTTTAATTGATTTGAAAAAACACTTTCATGTAAACAATTTATGTCGTATACTTGTGTTTGTTGTTTGCTGTAAAAAAAAAATTTTAAAAAAAACATGTTAGGTGTATAATTAGATTGTAATATTGAACCTCTGTATTTTTAATTGTCTTGAAATTACGTTCTTGTAAACAATGTATGCATCTTGTTGTTTGTTGTTGCTGTATTTAAAAAAATCATGTTATTTGTAAAGGTGTAATGATGATATGTGTTATATGAACCTCGGTATTTTTTATTGTCTTGAAATAACGTTTCATGTAACACAATGTATGCTATACTTAACGTTCCTGTAAACAATGTATGCCTTATACTTGTGTTTATTGTTTGGCTGTATATTTAAAATCATGTTAGTTGACTAATTGATATTGTAATATTGAACCCGTATTTTTTATGTCTTGAAATAACGTTCGATATAACAACGTATGCCATATTACTTGTGTTTGATGTTGCTGTATTTAAAAAAGATATGAAAAAAAAAAAGGGGGAAAAAAAAAAAGAGGGGGGAAGGCATCATGTTTAGGTGGTATAATGCTATTTAATATTTGCGCTCTCTGTATTTTTTATTGGTCTTGCAATACGTTCTGTAAACACTGTATGCTCTATCTTGTGGTTTTGTTTGTTGCTGTATTATAAAAAATCTTGTAAGGTTGTAATAATGATTATGGTAATATTGCCTCTGTATTTTTAATTGTCTGAAGTAACGTTCATGTAAACATGTTATGCCATATTACTTGGTGTGTTGTTTCTGTTTTAAAAAAATCATGTTATAATGATATTGTAATGATTGAACCTCGGCATTGTTTTACTTTCCATATATTAACGTCCTTCATATGAATGTACACGCAATAAAGAGCCTTTTATTGTTTTTATTTGTTATGCTTGTATTGTAGGTGTTGGTGTTGAAGTGAATGTTGCGTTATGTGGATTGTGGTTATATGAAGTGGAATAATGATATTGTAATATTGAACCTCGGCATGTTAACTTTCCTTGAATAACGTCTTTCAATATGAATGTACACGAAATAAAGAGCCTTTATTGTTGTATTGTTTATGCTTGTATTGTAATGGTGGTGGGTTGTAAGTGAATGTGCATTATGTGGATTGTGGTATATGATGTGGAATAGATATTGTAATATTGAATCCTCGGCATGTTTACTTTCCTTGATATAACGTCTTTCATATGAATTTCACGAATAAAAGCCCTTTTATTGTTGTATTGTTTATGCCTTTGTATTGTAGGTGTTGGTGTTGAAGTGAATGTTGCATTATGTGATTGTTTTTTATGATGTGGAATAATGATATTGTAATCTTGAACTCGGCATTGTTTACTTTCCTGAGTATCAACGTCTTTCATATGATGTAACACGAATAAAGAGCCTTTTATTGTTGTATTGTTATGCTTGTATTGTAGTGTTGGTGTTGAGTGAAATGTGCATTATGTGGATTGTGGTTATATGATGTGAAATAATTATATTGTAATATTGAACGCCTGGCATGTTTACTTTCTTGATATACGTCCTTTCATATGAAGTACACGAATAAAGAGCATTTTTATTGTTTATTGTTATGCTTGTATTGTAGGTGTTGGTGTTGTAGTCGAATTTGCATTATGTGGATTGTGGGTTATATGATGTGGAATAATGATATTGTATATTGAACCTCGCTATGTTACTTTCCTTTGATATAACGTCTTTCATATGAATTACACGAATCAAGAGCCTTTTTATTGTTTTATTGTTACGCTTGTATTGTAAGGTGTTGTGTTGAAGTGAATGTGCATTTATGTGATTGTGGTTATATGTGTGGAATAATGATATTGTAATATTGAACCTCGGCATTGTTTACTTCCTTGATATACGTATTACAGAAAAAATGAATGTACACGATAAAGAAGCCTTTTAATTGTTGTATTGTTATGCCTTGTATTGTAGGTGTTGGTGTTGTAGTGAATGTGCATTATGTGGATTGTGGTTTATGATGTGGAATAATGATATTGTAATATTTGAACCTCGCATTGTTTACTTTGCTTGATATAACGTCTATCATATGAATGTATACAAAATAATAGCCTTTTAGTTGTGGTATTGTTCTGGCCTGTTATTGTAGGTGTTGGTGTTTAGTGAATGTGCAATTATGTGGATTGTGGTCATATGATGTGGAATAATTATATTGTAACATTGAACCTCGGCATTGTTAACTATTCCTTGAATTACGTCTACACATAATGTACACAAATTAAGTTCCTTTTATTGTTGTATTGTTATGCCTGTATGTAGGTGTTGGTGTTGTATGAATTGCATTATGTGGATTTGTGGTTATGATGAATGTGGAATAATGATATTGTAACATTAAACATCGGCATTGTTTACTTTCCTTGATATTTACGTGACGTCTATCATATGATGTACAAAATTTAACTATTTAGTGTGTTGTATGTAATGCCTTTTTACTTGTGTTTCTTGTTGCTGTAAAGTTATTTTAATTAAAAAAAACTTGTTAGGTGATATAATATTGTAATATTGAACCTGGGCATTGTTTACTTTCCTTGATATTACGTCTTCATATGCAATGTACACAAAAATAAACGATTTTGTTTGTTGTATTGTAATGCCTTTGACTTGTGTTTTTTCTGTTAACTGGGGTAAATTTATATGTTTTTTAAATAACTTGTTAGGTGGAATAATGATATTGTAATGTTGAACTGGGCATTGTTTACTTTCTTGATATTACGTCCTTCCAATATGCATGTACACAAAAATAAAACTTTTGTTGTTGTATTGTAAGGCCTTTTACTTGTGTTTTCTTGTTACTGAACTTTAATATTTTTTTAAAAACTTGTTAGGTGGAATAATGATATTGGTAATATTGACCTGGGCATTGTTTACTTTCCTGATATTACGTCCGATCATACTTAATGTAGCAAATTAACAGAGCCTTTGTTGTTGGTATTGTTCATGCCATTTACTTGTGTTTCTTATTTATTTATAATTTTAATTTTTTTAATTTTATTTATAATTTATATTTTTTTTTTCATTACTTGTTAGGTGAAATAATGATATTGTAATATTGAAACCTTCGGCATAGTTTCACTTTCCTTGATATAATGTCCTATCATATGAATGTACACACATAAAGTGCCATTTGTGTTGAATTGTTTAAGGCACTGTATTGTAGTGTTTGTTGTTGTAGTTAAAATGTGCATTATGTGGAATTGTGGTGTATGATGTGGAGTAATGATATTGTAAATATTAAACCAGGGCATTGCTTTACTTTTCTTGATATACGTCTTCATATGAATGTACACAAATAAATGCCACTTTTATTGTTGTATTGTTATGCTGTATTGTAGTGTTGTGTTGTAAGTGAATTGCAATATTGTGGATTGTGGTTATATGATGTGGAATATGATATTGTAACATTGAACATCGGCATTGTTACTTTCCTTGATATAACGGTCCTATCATATGAATGTCAAAAAAAAACATTGAGATGTTGTATTGTAATGCCTTACTGTGTTTCTTGTTGCTGTAAATTTATATTTTATTAATAACTTGTTAGTGAAATAATAATATTGTAATATTGAACCTGGGCATTGTAAAATTCCTTGATATTACGTCTTCATCTGCATTTACACAAAAATAAACATTTTGTTGTTGTATTGTAATTTCCTTTTTACTTGTGTTTCTTGTTGCTGTAAATTTTTTTTTTTAACTACTTGTTAGGTTGAATAATGATATTGTAATATTGAACATGGGCATTGTTTTACTTTCCTTGATATTACGTCTATCATATGAATGTACAAAAACAAAACATTTTGTTGTTGTATTGTAATGCCATTTACTTGTGTTTCTTATTTATTTATAATTTTAATTTTTTTAATTTTTTAATTTTTATTTATAATTTATATTTTTTTCATTACTTGTTAGGTGGAATAATATATTTGTAATATTGAACCTCGCATAGTTCCTTTCCTTGATATAATGTCCTATTATATGAATGTACACCAATAAAGCTCCACTTTGTTGTTGTATTGTTATGCATGTATTTGTAAGTGTTGGTGTTTTGTTGTAATGTGCATTATGTGGAATTGTGGTTATATTAGTGGAATAATGATATTGTAATATTAAACAGGGCATTGTTTTACTTTCCTTGATATTGACGTCCTATCATATGAATGTATACACTAAGAGCTTTTGTTGTTTTTATTGTTATGCTTTTATTTTAGTGATGGTGTTGTAGTGGAATGTGCATTCTGTGATTGTGGTTATATGATTGCGGAATAATTATTGTAATTTGAACCCGGCATTGTTTACTTTCCTTGATAAAACGTCTTCATATGAATGTACACAAATACAGAGCCCTTTTTATTGTTGTATTGTTATGCTGTATTGATAGTGTTGGTGTTGTAGTAATGTGCATTATGTGATTGTGGTTATATGATGTGGAATAATTGATATTGTAATTTGAACCTCGGCATTGTTTACTTTCGTTGATATAACGTCTATCCTCTGAATGTACACCAATAACGAGCCTTTTGTTGTTGTTTTGTTTATGCCTGATTGTAGGTGTTGGTGTTTTAGTGAATGTGTATTATGTGTATTGTGGTT
Source organism: Sweltsa coloradensis (assembly GCA_024449915.1). Classification (NCBI taxonomy): domain Eukaryota; kingdom Metazoa; phylum Arthropoda; class Insecta; order Plecoptera; family Chloroperlidae; genus Sweltsa; species Sweltsa coloradensis. The sequence continues at coordinate 14,758 of JAMZAV010003668.1, read as the reverse complement.
TATGATGTGGAATAAGATGTTGTAACTTGAACCTCGCATGTTTTCTTCCTGATATTACGTCCTATCACATGATGTACACAAATCAAGTGTCACTTTTATGTTGTCTTGTTTATGCCTGTATTGTAGGTTGTTGTTTGTGTAGTGAATGTGCATTATGTGGATGTTGTTATATGAATGTGGAATAATGATATTGTAACAGTGAACTCGGCAGGTGGTTTACTTTCCTTGATATTACTCTATCATATGAATTACAAAAAATAAAACATTTAGTTGTTGTATTGTAATGCCTTTTACTTGTGTTTCTTGTTGCTGTAATTTTCTATTTTTTTTTTTTTTTTTTTTTTGTTTTATTAATAACTGTTAGGTGAAATAATAATATTGTAATATTGAACCTGGCATTGTTTTAACTTTCCTTGATATACGTTTTCATATGCATTACACAAAAATAAAACATTTTTGTTGTCTGTATTGTAATGACCTTTTACTTGTGTTTCTTGTTACTGTAAATTTATATTTTAAATAACTTGTTAGGTGGAATAATGATCTTGTAATATTGAACCTGGTCATTGTTTTACTTTCCTTGATATTACGTCCTATCATATGAATGTACAAATAATAAGGAGAGAGGGGAGGCCTTTGTTGTTGTATTGTAGGATGGTGTTTTTAGCTTGTGTTTCTTATTTATTTAATAATTTGGTAATTTTTTTAATTTTTTAATTTTAATTTATAATTATAGTTTTTTCATTACTTGGTATATACATGGAATAATGATATTGTAATATTGAACCTCGGCATAGTTCACTTTCTTGAGATAATGTGCTATCATATAATGTAACACAAATAAAGAGCCATTTGTTGTTTGTATTGGTTATGCTGTATTGTAGGTGTTGGTGTTGTTGTAAATGTGCATTTATGTGGAATTGTGGTTATATATGTGGTAATAATGAATTGTAATATTAAACCAGGCATTGTTAGTTGTTCCTTTATATTACGTCTATCATATTAATGTACACAAATAAAGAAGCCTTTTGTTGTTGTATTGTTATGCTTGTATTGTCGGTGTTGGTGTTGTGTGAATGTTGCATTCTGTGGATTGGGTTATATGATGTGGAATAATGATATTGTAATATTGAACGCTCGCTTGTTTACTTTCCTTGATATAACGTCTATCATATGAATGTACACAAAGAAAGAGGCCCTTTGTTGTTGTATTGTTATGCCTGTATTGTAGGGTTGGTGTTGTAGTGAATGTGTATGATGTGGTTGTGGTTATATGATGTTGGAATAATGATATTGTAACATTGACCCTCGGCATTTTTTACTTTCCTTGATATAACGTCTTTCTTGTGTAAAATCGAATAGGTTGTGCAAAATTGTGTGCAAAAAGTGTGCAAAACTATGGCATAGGTTTGACATGAAAATCCATTTTGGTTTTTTTCATGCATTAACTTGGCTTAGCCAAAATGAAGTTGCGTTACTTTTTTGGTTGCTTGTGCAAAACTCGAAGTTGGTTGTTCAACATGTTCAAAAAGTGGTGCAAAAATATGGTATAAGTTTCCACATTGACTTCGTTGTTTTTGTAAACATTACTTGGCTCAGCCAAAATGAAGTTTCGTACTTTTTTGTGTTGCTGTGAAAAAATCATAAATTGGTTGTGCAAAATTGTGCAAAAGTGTGCAAAAATATGGCAGGTTTTGCCATGAAAATCCATTTTGTTTTGTTCTAGCATTCACTTGCTCAGGCAAATGAAGTTGCCGTAACTTTTTTTGAGAGGGTTGCTTGTGCAAAAATCGAAGTTGGTTGTGCAAAATTGTCAAAAGTGTGCAAAAATATGGTATAAGGTTTTGCACATGAATTTCGTTATTTTGAAAAACCATAAACTTGCTCAGCCAAAATGAAGTGTTGTCGAACTTTTTTGTGTTGCTGTGCAAAATCAATTGGTTGTGCAAATTGTGCAAAAAGTGTGCAAAAATATGGCATAGGTTTTGAATGAAATCCATTTTGGTTGTTCTGGCATTAACTTGGCTCAGCCAACATGAAGTTGCCGTAACTTTTTGTGTTGCTTGTGCAAAATCGAGTTGGTTGTGCAAAATTGGTGCATAAAGTGAGAAAAATATAGTACTAGTTTGCACATAAAAGTCATTATTTTGGGGGGGAAAATCATTTTACTTGCTCACGCCAAAAATGAAGTTGGTCCGTAATTTTTGTGTTGCTTGTGCAAATATCAAAATAGGTTGGCAATTGTGGCCAAAAGTGTGCAAAATATGGCGAAGTTTTGAGATGAAAATCCAGTTTGGTTGTTCTACCATTAACTTGGCTCAGCCAAAATGAAGTTGTCGTAACTTTTTTGTGTGCTTGTTGCAAAATCAAATTGGTTGTGCACAAAATTGTGCAAAAAGTGTGCAAAATATGGCAAAGGTTGACATGAAATTCCATTTTGTTTGTTCTAAGCATTCACTTTGCTCAGGCAAAATGGAAGTTGCCGTACTTTTTTGGGGGGGGGTGTTCTTGTGCAAAAATCGAAGTTGGTTGTGCAAAATTGTTCAAAGTGTGCAAAAATAGGTATAAGTTTGCACTGAATTTCTTATTTGTGAAAACATAAACTTGGCTCAGCCAAAATGAAGTTGTCGTAACTTTTTTGTGTTGCTTGTGCAAAATCAAAATTGGTTTGTGCAAAATTGTGCAAAAAGTGTGCAAAAATATGGCATAGTTTTTGACATGAACTCCATTTTGGTTTGTTCTGGCATTAACTTGCTCAGCCACATGAGTTGCCGTACTTTTTTGTGTGCTTGTTGCAAAATCGAAGTTGGTTTGTGCAAAATTGTGCATACAGGTAGAAAAAATATAGTATAGAGTTTTGTCACTAAAATTCCATTATTTGAAATCATTTACTTTGGCTCAGCCGAAAATGAAGTTGTCGTAACTTTTTTTGTGTTGCTTGTGCAAATATCAAAATAGGTTGTGCAAAATTGTGCAAAAGTGTGCAAAAATAGGGCGACGGTTTTGACATGAAGATCCGATTTTGGTTGTTCTAACATTAACTTGCTCAGGCAAAATGAAGTTGCGTAACTTTTTGTAGGCAAAATCGAAGGTTGGTTGTGCAAATGTGCAAAAAATGTGCAAAAATAATGAGTTAAGTTTTTGCACATTGAATTCGTTATTTTGAAAACCATTACTTGGCTCGCCAAAATGAGTTGTCGTAACTTTTGTGTGCTTGTGCAAATCAAAATTGGTTGGTGCAAACTTGTGCAAAAGGTGTGCCAAAATATGGCAAAGGTTTTTGACATGAAAATCCTTTTGTTTGTCTGCTTTCACTTGGCTCGTACCCCCCCAAAACCTCCCCCAACCACACCCCCCCGCAAAATGAAGTTTGCCTTGTAACTTTTTTGTGTTGGTTGTGCAAAAATCGAAGTTGGTTGTGCAAAAATTGTTCCAAAGTTGCAAAATATGGTATAAGTTTGCACATGATTTGTCGTTTTTTTGGGAAAAACCGAAACTTGCCTCAGCAAAATGAAGTTGTCGTAAACTTTTTTGTGTTGCTTGTGCAAATCAAAAATTGGTTGTGCAATTGGTGCAAAAGTGTGCAAAATATGCATAGTTTTGACATTAAATCCATTTTGGTTTGTTCTGCATTCACTTGGCTCAGCCAACATGAAGTGCCGTAACTTTTTTTGTGTTGCTTGTGCAAAAATCGAGTTGGTTGTGCTAAATTGTGCAAAAAAAGTGTGCAAAATTCACAGCATATCGTACGTCATAATTTCATTGGTGGTTGAGCCAAGTTAATGTACCCCTATCAGCATGCAGAAAGCAGTCATCCTTCAAACGTAGCACATAATCAGAAGATTTTTGCAGTAATCAATCTCTCTCTCTCTCTATTTCTCTCTCTCTCTCTCTCTCTCTCTCTGTCTCTCTCTCTCTCTCTCGCTCTTAAAGAATTTGCCATACAATTGCTTGTTTATAGATAGAAACTTTTATTGATTTTGTTATCTCACTCATCTTTATTATTATTTTGTTAATTTGATTAATTTGTCTACAATACTATGTGTACTATACTTATGTTTTTACGCTGTTATAATGTAAAACTTTTGTTGGGCTTGGGCCTCACCCCGCCTTGTGTATACCAGGACGAAAATGTACCTGAGATTGTTTGAACAATAAAGAACCACTATAATAATAATAATAATAATAATAATAATAATAATAATAATAATAATAATAATAATGAATGTTTGAATTAATTAATTAATTTTGTAATGTAAGTAATACATAACAATATGTTTAGATATATACTGTAATGTTTTATATCTTCACTTTAACACAAAGACTGATATGAATTCGAACCACTGGGAGTACCTATATTATAATAACATTATCAATTTCGGAAATCCACAAGATATAAAATAATTATTGTAGTGCAAGTTAAAACAATACATATTCTAAAATACAGGTGATAATATTTTATCATACTGCAACGTTTGCAAGTATTTAATCGAAAATGTCGTCTTCCTCTACACAAATGTGATCAATGTTTGTGTTTTCCAACGAGTTCATGTTACGACGTCGTATCTGTTTCCCTCCGAGATCCCGATGTCAAGGGTGTTATGTAGTTGATTGCATCATATCGAGAAAACCTCGCGGGCAATTTTAGAGTGCACCCACACTCCCGTCTACGGGATTGACTCTCATTGTGGGATGAGGGGAAATTGTGGATTTTCAACCGGATATTACACTGCTTCGCGCAATTTTTTGTCGAGTCCAGCTAACATGTGAGCGTGATTACTTCCGGTCAGCGAGAAACTAAGATGGGGTATGGGGACTAGTCGCAGAGGGCGGCACGCGAATTGAGAGTCGAGACTTGACAAATGGCTGTAAAGAAAGCGACAAGTGTGATACTAAAAACTTGGAGGTCGGTGATTGATGATTGGATATTGCTTAACGTTCCATTTTAAATTTGCACTGGGTAGTGACGGGTTAATAATAATATGGTGATTAGAATAAAACGTACATTCCATACCAAGGCAAGTGAGAGCAAGATAACTCATTTATATCTGTGTCTTAAAACGACTTAAAACATATCTTTAGTCCAATATGAATTCACTAAAACGATTTGGTTTTGTGTATATGTGTAGTGATTTATCTTGCAACCGTTCTCTTTGTTAGTACAACGAAAAGTAAATCATTTTGTGTCGACATTAACAATATGGAAATGCTATCTTAAATGCAGCCAATACTTGCAAAAATGGTCGAATGAATTGGTCGTTGTATTTGAAATATATTTTAATGTAAATAGTAAAATCCGGTCATTTATAGTATAGCCGATAGTTGAAATAGTGCCATAGTAACTAAAAATAACATATTTTGCAATAAAAACATTTTAATGATTAACCAACATAATTTCAGTGGTGATAAAATCGAAAAATGTTTTAAATATTAGAAATATCAACAAACTAATGAAATTAATTAAAAGTAGTCAGGAATTCATTTAAGTTAATGATAAACGAGACGTGATTCTGATTTCTAGGTACAATATGAGAAGATTCTTTGATCGTTCATTTCTCATCTGTACTAACCTTACCCAATGAGCTTTGCAGGGTGTTTGAAGGAGTTCAAAGAGGTCAGTCACCCTTCCTGTCTAACCTCCTTGCTCTGGGCTGACTACACGCTCCATCACCCTCAACATTCGAGAGCTGCAGTCGGGAAAGCGAGGTTAAGTCAACAAATTAAAACCGTCTAATATGTTGTGTACGACTGCGAGACATGCTTACTCAGTGTAAGCAAACAAAACGAAACGAAGTGAAACAAAATAACGTTATTTGTATAGTTAACAGACAGAGCGTTAGTTTATACTCACTTGATTTTTTTAAAACTAAAATACGAGTGAGCCAATTGCACTGTATAATATGTAGTAAGGCTTTGAAGTTTAAATTTTATTAAGTTAATAAGACATGAGTTCAGTTTGGCCTGAAAGTCTCAAGTCATATACAAAGAGGTATGGAGACGATTATTGTGCTTTGAGTTGAGAGTAAGCTTCTTTCGGTGTGATTTCTGCATTCTCTTCTCAATTACTTTCACATGTTTCGGATTCTCATCTTATTTTCTGTTGAAATATTAATCTTTGCAACATAATATAAATTACATTAATTCTTCATGTTTCATTTTTTCATACGTTCGTTGGCACTTATAAAATACGAATTGAAGTCTCTTTCACATTTCTATGTCCCTTTTGTTCTAAAAGTAGTTTCTGGAATCAATTGTTATCACTTTGTGCGATCTTCAAAGGCAGAGAACATCAATGGATGATCAGTGCTCATCTCTCCAGTAATTCTTAAATCTTATTGTAACTATATGTTCACGTAAGCATGTTATCATTTTATTAACAGTTTTCATTTGAAATTATGTTGATAGCAATTACAAGAGATAAGAAAATCCTACGACGTCTTTGATACATAATAGAAAGTACCATGAGTTCGTTAGCTATTTCAAAGAAGGTGTTATAATGTCTGATATTATTTGTAGACACTGACTTGTTAGACGTAGAAGTTTCGCTTTGTAACGTTACCTTATTCATTAACGCTGCTTATTTCAGTAGAAGATAATCCTAGACATCAGACATCCCACGCTTGGAAATATGATGTAATAAGGCGGGAGAATCTCGTCTAACGCCTTCATCTCGATGTCTAGAAACACTATATTTTAAATTTATTACACATTTTGGACTTTTCACCGTTTTATTTCATTTAAAAAAAATTACGTGGGTGTATTGTTTTCAGGTCCTTCCGAAGGAAACAATGTCCGGATGTGTAGTTTATTAACCTACCTGTTCTCATAATCTCAACATCAATATATTTTATTTTAGTGGCATTAAGGGCGGGTTGACCGTTAGATCACAATGTGCACTGTATCCCAGGGAGGTGGGGGAGACGGACCCGTGCTGGCAATCCAGCCAAGTCAACGAGAGGTTAAAGAAATGTTTTATGTCAGTGGTCGTTGTCTGTCATCATTAGTGTCGTCCCCTGTCGTCTTCGACGAGGAGTTTGTCGAGGGGAGAGGGAGGGGGAGGGACTGGACGACGAGAAAAATGGGCCAGAGCTCGCCTCTAGTTTTGTGGTTAACTTGCTCATGTTTGCGTGATGGTAATTTTACGTCTTTCTCGCCTTTTTGCTCTCAGCATAAGAATTAAGTCCAAATTATACCCCGGGCCTAGACGATGCTAGAAACACTAGAAAAGAAACTAGTGTGTCACAACTCATGTACAGATCTGTACACTTCGAGTCTTGTTTATCTAAGTAATTTCCTTGCGACTTTCAGAGTACACATCGCATGTTTGAGAGTATAACGCAATCAAGGAAGAAGAAATGCTCTCTTCAGCGGATGCAAATACGGTGAAACAAAGAAATACTTTGCCATTCATCATGTTCAGGATGCTATTAAGATACGCCCTCGCTGTCCGTGACACGGTAAGACCTTAGCTGGGTGGCCTGCCATTGGTCTCACTTGCCTTAGTAATAACTCAACGTGTGTGATTAATTAGAAGAAAGATAAATATGATAATTACAATGTAAGGTGGAAAAAATTAAATGAAATGTTTAATGGTAAGGCGGCCTAGTATAACCTGACCAAGCTGGTTTTGAAATGAGCCAACTCTTGAATAGACTACTAATTTTCACACATTTCAAAAGTATAGTGTAAGGAAAAGTCAAAGAAATGAAAAATGTAAATAAGAATAGTTGAGGAAATATAAATGGTAATGTCATCATCAACATCATTATTATTATAAGCTGATAGTTAGGACAATCTTAACCGTTCTTTAATATAAGTTCCCAATAAATTATCAGGTTTATTAACCCATAAAAAATTAACAGTCGTTTTTCGCGTATTTATTTTTGCCGAGATGGGGGGCAGCCCGGTAGGTCGTATTGCGCTGCCTGTTTTATTTTAAGTTAATAATTTCAATTTGTTATGTTTTGTTATTATTAAAATTAAATTAAATGATATTATTTAAATACAAAGCGTTTAAAAATTTGTATAGGATTCCTCTGCGCTAAAAAAGCTCTCTATCCTTTACCGCCAATAACGAAATAAAATTCTGACAAAGTTTAACTCTAGGCATCTTGAAAATGAGTCTCTGTTGCCTTATATTTTATTCCTACGCCTGTTACGACATGACATATAGGCGATAGTAATGAAAGACTTGTGTGGAAGTTGAAGTGGACATTTCGTGCGAACAGATACAAAAGAACTCAGTTTCGATGGGAAAACTTCGCTCGAAACGAGGCCATTCCACAAGTTTCCGCTGAAACAAAAAACTTTTCTCCGTCTTTGCGAGAGCGAACATATTTTCATTGACTAACGAGAATTCTTTTTAATCTTTGTGGATGTTTTCTTTGAACATCAAAGAACGTCTTCGAGAGTAATTAGCATTCTTTGGACGTTTGATGAGAAAATGGGAGGAATATTCATCTAAGTGGATCCGAGCTGGCTTTAAAGTGAAAAGAGTGGTCGTTACTTTTTAGTGCAAGCAAAGCAGCGTTCTTATATAGCAGTCACAAAGGAAACATCAAGACATCTTTATGTCGAACAGTTAACCGCCCGCTTTCAGAAGTTGAGTGCGATCTTCATCCTCCACCATTTAGAGCATTTTAGCACAATCTGTCGACAACACCAACAGCCAAATGAAAATGCAAATAAAATTTGATATTTATTTCTGTCAAATAGTCAACAACTATTCTCTGTTATGTGCTAAAGTCATAACACTCGACAAAAAAATCATCAAATTAATTATGCGTCACAAAATATCTTACTCTTATTAGATGCTAGGTATTTTCGTAGTTAAATTATCGGATAATGTATTTACAAACTATTTATACTATTGACGTCAAAAATATTATATTTTATTTGTACAGTCAAAATGCAAGGTTTCAAGTAAACTTGGAAACTGGCAACTATAAAATATGTATAACAAAATCCCAAATGTAATTTTTAATCAAAGAAAAGTCTAAACTAAACTACGTTCACAGTGATTAATACTAACAATATTTACTCTCAAAGTCTGCACAGTATGATCGAGGTAATTTGTTTCTAGAATAGTATTATGAAGGTCAGCAGAAGAATAAAATAAAATACTCATTCAACGGATAAATAACAAAACACTGGCCGTACCCGGCACCTCCACCAAAACTCACCTTGTGTAGCAGTGAGAGGGAGATATGATTCCGACCACGGGAACGGCACTGAAAAACAATAAGAACATACATTACTAAAGAGGCTAATAAGGAAAATGTCAATATTGCTTTTTTCAATGTTTATAACACTAATAATAGATAATACTAATAATACCTAGACATATAAATATGATTTCTAAAGAATGCAATAAAGATTTCTAAAAAGTTAGTAGAATTAAAGAGGGACTTAATAAAAGAGCAGATTATTTTGTTGATTTTTTTGACGGAACATAACCTCAGAATCGACAGTTATATTCCAATTGCCCAGATCAATATCCTGCAGCTAGTTCAAAATTGAATTTTGAGCAGCAGTTTTTTGTATGTTGTTTCTACATTCTTTTATCTGTCTGTGTGTAGTTTCTGGCGTAGCAAGATTTGTTTCTTTAAGCGGTAAAAAATTAAATTGTACCGACAGACGAAAAAAAAAGTGCAACGCAAGAAACTACAGATGTTGTAATAATATTATAAAAATTAAAGCTACATACTCAGCACGAAGAAAACTACTACCAGAATACAGTTTTAAAAGGTGGTGTTTATATCACCTATTGCACACCTATATTGTTGGCAAGGGTACGTCGATTAACCCATAGTATGTCCCAGAATCCAAGTATCTGTTGGAATGTGGTTTAACTGATTGGTTGCTGTTAGGTTAGGGTTTAATGTCTCGATTAAACCACCGCGGGACGATGTTTTGAACGCCCAGGAATTTTGCTACGTTCATTTAAAGAACACCAGAAATAAACGAGTCCAAGTCCCAAGACGCGAGCGTTGTAGTTACAGCAAAGTTTAAGCGAACTACTTACGGTCATTTAAAGCATTTCTTGTCTCGCGTTTCGAAACATTCATTTACCTCGTTGATTGGTTGTAACTTATATGTTACTGAAGACACATAAACTTAAAAATAAAACATGAACTTGAAAAAATAACAGGCTGGCCTACAAGAAGAAAATGCACGAAATTAAGCATTGAGATGTCAAGCTAGGAATGTTTTAATTCAAACATTTTTCAATGTATTGTACACGTTGTCACGTATTCAAAATAAATACAGCTATGAATTCACTTAGCAAACTTTGTAATATTATAGTTTCAATTAAATTGTCTGTCATAATTAACTGTCATAATTTGTACAGCACGTCGTATCTGTTTATAATCGAAACAAAAAGTCAGAGAAACAAAATAATCAAAATGTAAATTCATTTGGACAAGGGAAATGATAAATTACTGAAAGCTGAAAGCTGAAGAACTGTGATCGTCAGCTCAGGAGACAAAACGTTTACCAGGCGGAACTGGCGGGAACCTTTGTATATCGTCTTTCAGCTTTCACACTATACGCAGTAAGTAGTAAGTCCGGTAAGCCAATTGTCGTGAAAGGAAAAACAGTATTGAAAAATAGATATTGTGGCATGTTGTTGTTGTTGTTGTTGTTGTTGTTGTTGTTGTTGTTGTTGTTGTTGTTGTTTTTTTTTTTTACTAAACGCACTTCTTTACTAATTTTACTAATAACCTGCTCCGATTGACATAACGTAGGATGATACGTATGTATTTGGTGACCCCGGTGGTCAAGGGGGCGGGGCTAGCGTCACCCATAGAATACCCGGCACCTCCACCAACAACGCAATTGGAACGTTGGTAAACGTATCATTTCATTTGTGTATTCTTCTTCGACGATCTATTTATTAAGTAAATTCACCTCCTATTTTTGGTAACTCCCGTCCCCGTGTTCGTACTCTATAGTAGTAGTTCCAACCCTCGCAACTTCTCAGATTCTCAGCCAATTAGTCGAGAGTGGATCGCGCTCGGAAGTCTCCGGAGAAATGTTGAGACTGAGAGATATCAGCCTCTTCATTTGGCTGAGGCTTTGTGCGACGAGGTTGACAATGGAGATTCCAGTAACAAAGATCAGACTTTAGCCTATTAGTAGCGTCAGGGACGGAGGGAGGGGGTTTCTTTGAGCTTCACTACCAGTGAGATACTCAATCCGTACGGGGAAAAACACTGCTCAGGGATCAGTTGTAATTATTGTGAACATGATAGTATCAAAGTTAAAGTATCCCCACGACAAAATAGATTATTTAAAACTTTTGTTTATTTGGTTTAAGGGTGCGTTAACAGTTAGATCAACACGCGGCACTCTAGCCTGCGGGAGGAAGAGGGGGGAGGGAAGACGCGTTCAGGACAGATTCCTCGACAATTGCCAGAGCTCGCCTCTAGCTTCGGGGATTAAAATAATCAGTTGCCGGCTTTGTTGTGAATGTAGTAACATTGTGCAACAATATGAAGAAACATGTGTTAAGTGTGTCACAAAAGAAAAAACAGGCTAAGTCGTTGTTACAATGGCCTCGTTAAATTCAGTTTACAACAAAGTAATGTATAGATGTGAAATTTGTGAACTAATTTGAAATTTATATAATTTTAGTAAAATAAGTATTTTTCAATTTTTTGTTAAACAACTAAACAACTAATTTTACATGGGGATATGATGTTTAAAAACTATTTGTCGTGGGAAAGATTGCCAGGAACAGCTTACCCCTTTTCATGTGACCCATGCCGTACAGGAGTGAGAACATATGGGGCGGGATGTGCAAATACTACTTGGTGGTGTAGAAAAGATGAGCTAATGCTGTCGGTAAAATTTACAAGCTTGTAGTTAGCAAGTGATTAATTATATCTTAACTGGGTACGACATCTCAATATTGAAAACTATGAAATTTGAATTTCCGCTCGCTGTTAAATGAACGAAATATAATTTATATTAAACTTGAGTGTTTCGTTTTTATGTCTCGACATAACAGAACCTTTAATTAGATTTTTTTAATTATTCCCTCGTAGACGGTTTTCATCCTTAGAACACGGGACAAAACTAGAGAAAGAGAGCTCTCGATTGATAATCTAGAGAGAACGAAATAAAAAGAAAGAGGGGGAGTGAAGCTAAAAGGTGAGACGAACCTGTTTAAGTGAAGCTAAAAGGTGAGACGACGAGAAAGAGAGAGAGAGAGAGATAAAGCAGTTCAAACAGACACGTTTGACAGACAACTCAGACAACAATTGACAGACAACTGAGGCTAGAAACCAACCGGAAGTCGAGCTTAGTTGATAGTTTTTGGATCGTAGTGTTTGCTTTCAAATCGCTATCTTTCGGTCAGCTGTAAGGGTTCAAACCCACCTTAGAAAAAAGTTTTAAAATAAGTTTTGCAAGGTTTTTTAAAATATAAGCACCATTTAAGAGCCGATCTAAACCTCTTTTTTTAATGTGGTTTGTTTCATTTTTTGTTTTACGGAATGTCCTTGATAAAAATGAAAATTTTCGGTTAAAAAATAATAATTAGTCAACTTGCAAACAACCCAACTATAAACGAAAAAATTTGCGGGCATTTACATAGACGTTTCCTAACTTTATTGAAAACAATAGAAACATACGACAAAAAAACGAAGCAAAAGTTTTTTTAAAAAGCACTAGAAAAATTTTCGAGTGATCACACTTGACTTTACAACGAACGTAGAGGGAGACAAAACAAAAAGTATTTTTTTTTAAAAAATAGGTAGGTGGATTCATTCAATATCTTTATTAATGACAAATGTATTTTCCCAAACATCGAATAATTGGTCACTTTATAAGGATAGAGTTATTTATACCCAACTGTTTTTTACTTTGGTTTGGGTTAAAAAACATTTTAAACACTCTTTCCATAATCATTGTAGACCCTCAACAAAAGCAGTTGATTCCCGATGGCTGGAAGCATGCACCCCCCCCCCCCCCCCCCCCCCCTTTCCCGGTACAACGATAAAACCCCCCATTGCGCCCCCCAAAAAAAGGGATCACTTTTGGGCGAAAGGTTCCTCATTAACCCTTGGGAGTGATAAAAAAAGAAAAATACCCCATTTAAGGCAAGATGCGGTGCAAAAAAAATAGAACCAATTTACTGTGAGGCGCGGTTATTGAAATCGAAGGCCTTCTGGCAGCAGCCATAAAGCTCGTGGGGGGAAGGAGGGGGGGGACACAACCGATCCACAGGGTATTACCTCTTTAGACGTATAAACCTTGATGACGATCAACATTCTGAAGGTGATGCCATCAAAGCAAAGATTAGTTGTCGGGGGATAAAAATCTCGGTTCGCAAACTTTTATGATCTTAACTTGGGGGAATTTTTGTCGGAAGGGTTTTAGTTATAGGATGTAGTACCTGTAGTAATATTGTACACAAGTCACGCACAAGAGGATGTACATGAACAAGCACACGCACATGCACACGCACACGCACACGCACACGCACACGCACACGCACACGCACACGCACACGCACACGAGTATACTTGTCACTTCACACTCAGAATGATAACAAAATCATTGCTATCGGTAGAGAAACGTAAGATTAGGGGTTTGAGCAAATCTAGGCTAAAATATTAAAAAAAAAAAATATATATATCGATTAATAGTTAGGATTAATTAGATTTAGGGCACGGCAACCGTTAGGTCATAATGCACCACTAGTCGAGGGGATGTGGAGAGGAAAGTCCCATGCTGGTCAGAACCAGCCACGGGTAGGAGGAGGAAAAGTTGGATTCTCACGCCGCGGTCGTTATCGTATTTGTCATGGTAAGTGTTGTCCTGGTCGTCGTCGTCGTCGTCGTCGTCGAGGAGGTCGTCAAGGGAAAGGTGAGAGATCCACGACTAAAAATATGGTGTTTGGTTAAAATTTAAACATTTAGGGGTTTGACGGAAATAAAGGAACATAATATGCACAAAATGCTATTTTTACGCACTTACCAATCAGGTATAATGGATGAATGCCAATCACTTGTATAAGGACGTATAGCAAAAGTAAACGTTACATTAAAAAAAAAAGTAGATCGATGTCTATGCAACATTTTCAGTATTCATTAATATCTTTTAATGTATTTTTCAATGTGAATTTTTACAAAACATACCTTTTCTCAATATATAAATACGTTTTGGACTTCGCTTTTCCATACTTAATATTAATTTATAAATAATTTATCAATCAACTATATTAAACGTCACCTGAAGAGGGGCATTCATTGCACCCTGGGCAGGTTTCCCACGATAAATTATTTTTTTCAAACCATTCACTATAGTTAACATTAAATCTTTCGCCTCGTCTCGATGAACCTAGCTGCAAACCCATCCATACAAATGATCACCTTGACAAAGTTACACGCTTGTCGCATGATAAAACTATGCCACTCCGACCTGTGACAAATGATACCTGTAATGTAATGCAATGCAGTGGCGTATCCAAGGCGGCGGGAGGGGATTAATCTTCCACCCCGCGTGTCAAGCGCAGACAGGTTAAAATGGAAGAGAAGAATAATGTGGAGGTAAACAAATCCGTCACGCCGAGCTTGCGTGTTGCAGCTCGTATTAGTTTCCGCAATACAATTCACGGCAATCACTCTCGTTGCAAGGCTGCTTTCTCAAGTAAACACGATGAAAAGTAAGGATTAGCTTGATGTACCTATCTGAAATAAAAAATGTTTTTTTAAACATCGCTTGATCCCTTCTTTGATTTAAATTAAAC